>AP027108.1:46536868-46691803 GCA_028142955.1 Pinctada fucata
AAAAGTAAGTAAATACCATGACATTTCTAGTAATTATGTATCATTTTTTGACGTCGGACTTCGGACATCGCACTTTGAAGGGACTGTCTCACAAAAGCAAAATGAAGATTCTATTCCAGTGAGCTTAGTAAACTTTGTGTGAATAATTTATTTGTTTTCATGTGTGAAATATATATTTAAACCCCTCCAGTGTACTATCATCCACTGTGTGCTCAGATTTTACTATTTCAATCGCACCTGATTTCTTTTATATGACCCTTAAAGTGCGAAGTCCGGAGTTCGAAGTCCGAAGTACGTCAACTTGAAAAATGTCCATTATGATTCATCAGCAGGCGTAAAATCAATAGTGTGTAAGCTGTTAGTTAACATTCGAGAAAATGGTCTAGTGAAGTGACTACTTACAGTTTGAAACACAATGAATAATTTCCTACATTCAGTGTTTTGCTCAGTTTTTGAGAATTATGGCCAAACATAAGGATAACCCCGCCCTAATTTCGTTAGGAACCGACACTGACAGTTTCTGGAAGGATCCACCTCGTAGTCTACAGCTAGTCGTAGTAAATAAATTAGGAACTGACCAACAGCCCCATCGTCAATAATCCGGAAGTATTCCAACTCAATACCTTCTTGAAGAAAATTTCAAACCAATTTCCATGCATTAGACACGTTAACCGAATATTAAATTCTCATCAGTAATGCTTCAAGCCAAAGTGATTTTGCGGAGCCGCCTAAATTCATTTCTGTAGCGCCCTCTTGTGTTTCTTTTTAATCGTAATTTGTGTATTTGCTTTACAGAGAGTGCGCGGCTCCATATTTCCTGTAGGAAACATTTAATCTGCTTCAGAAGCTTACTTGCAAGTCGTCTGGATCTGATGATGAAATCTTCATATTTGGAACATGCCCTAGCGTACCGTATCAGTTGAGAAATAAAAACACCATAAGCAGGATGATATTTTTATCTGACATTTTCTCTAATATAACGTTGAAACAATAAACTTTAATGGTGTAATTGGTATTTTAGATCAATTCTTTTCAAATTGACCGCTTCAACTTTTTGTTATACATCGCATAAAAGACAATATTTGATTTGGAAAATCGATTTTGCCTATTTTTGCGTCCGCCATCTTGGGATGACAGTAACGAAAGTTACTATCATCGCTTCAACGCCAGTGAGAGGTCTCATTGATTTATATATGGTAATTTGTATTTCATGTTTTGTATTGTGTGAGTTGGTGTTGGTATTCCTTGTCCCTTTTGCGTCTCTTTTTGCGTGTGTCTGGTTTTTTTTTTTTTTGCATTGGATTTTTGTTGTAGGTGCAAGGTATTCACATGTAAATTATGAAAGCCCTATCACTTACAATCATAACACTCATAAAAGTATTGGCCAAAGTTAAAGTACATGTACTTCAAAAGTAGGTCAAACTCCAAGGTCAAGGTCACATGGTTACAAATTTTGGTATCAATAGAAAGGTCTTGTCACAAGAAATACACATGTGAAATATGAATGCCCTATCACTTCATATTCAAAAGTTATGTCCAAGGTTAATGTTTTTCAAAAGTAGGTCAAACTCCAAAGTCAAGGTCACAAAGTCACAAATCTTAGTATTCATTGAGAGGTATGTCACAACGAATCCATATGATAAATAAGAAAGCCCTATCACTTACTATTTGAAAGTTATGGTCAAGGTTAAAGTTTTTGCGGACGAACAGACAGACAAACAGATAAACCGACAGACCAAAAAATAATAATAAGGTATTCTTGTTTAAAGATCCTTCTGTTGACTTAAAAAAGTAAATCCAACACATTGAGATTTTCACAAGAAGAAACGAGCTTTTATAAACCAAAACATGAAGGATCTACGAAGCTAGAAACCGCCAGCCATGTTTTTTTTTCATGAATGCCTTGACTCAAGATGTTTTTAATTGTCTAAGATAATATTTTTCATATATTTATATGTTTTCGGTTTTTTTAAGTAAGAAGAATTATGGAAAAAATGATAATGTATTCCATATGGAACAAGAGGATAAATTAAAGCACTTATTTCCTACATTATTAAAGTGAAAATGTCGGTTGTTACTCCTCCCGGGCACCTGGTCCCACCTCTGGCTTGCTAGGGGTCCGTCGATGCTTAATTTCATGCTCTATTGTGAGTGTTGTTGAGATTCTCGTCAGAATCTTCTTTAACTCTTTTGAAATCAAACGGGCAATGTGATTGGTCGATAACCGACCAACCGACATATGTTACTATGATTTCTGAAAATGTTTTAATATAATTTGATATTCAGTAGGGCTGTTAAATTGCAAAATTAATTGGCTAGAGATTTTGTTCATAAGTATAGAATACAAATCAAAGTAGTACACATCAGTTATTCAGTCTCAAAATCGAAAAGGCAAGGTAAAATCGTTTGAATTTGGATTGTGTAAGCCGATGTGGGCTTTCATGCCATATTGCGCGTTGTGTGATCAATAAATGTACATGTGCTGTGCTTTGTCATTAAAAGAAAACATCGTTGGAATTTTAACAAAGTTTATTTTACGGGACATCATTTGACAGAATCAATAGCATGCGAGAAAGTAAATCTATGACAACGAGAAAGCAAATCTGGCATTTAAAAAATGACAAATTGTATTTAAACAAAGATGGGGAAATGCACAAAATAATGGACATATTTCTAAGTTTGTGTTCTTTCCTCAAAGATACTCTTCAAAATCATATGATATTATGAGGGATTGTACTTAATATGCTATTACTTCGCGAATAGAATTGACAATCTTTTCTTCAACTCTTACATTAAGCCAATTTGTAATTAAGGTCTTAATATCTGGACTTTTCAAGTGTTGACAATCAATATTACGATTAAACATGCTAGAGTTAAACAAAATATTTTCCTTAAAATCTTAAGATAAACTTATTAACTGAGAATTTCCTGAATCTGTTGCTTATTTTGCCTCCAAAGTATCTATTAACATGTCATGATTATGCATCGATTAAATTTAGAGCTATTCCTCTTTCTGCACGTTCTGCAGTGTGCCAATTTCCCAACATAAAGTACATGTAATATTATTGGGGAGAGGACATATCACATAGGTTAGTACTAGAGAATACTAAGCGGGCTTTGAGAAAGACAGAAAAAATACCATGACCGCAAGTTGAGTTTCAAAACATTTTCTGTTGGGGACAGTGTATATGTTTTCTTTCCGGTACGAAAAGTAGATTGTTCCCCAAAGTTTACGTCTCATTGGCATGGACCATTCAAAATAGTCAGAAAGTGTTCAGACGTACTATACGAAGTAAATTGCGGGTCTAGAGGTACGAAACAGGTCATTCATGTAGACCGAATTAGACCATGCCGTATGCAGGTCCTACAAGGTGAGTTAGAGGAAAAACAAAGCTCAGATGACACAGAGCAAGGTGACGATGTCGCAATACCGTCATCTGACACTAGTGACATGGAGCAAGAAGGCTCAGATCAAGAATCTGTTGTAGATTCTGTGCCGATGGACACTGGCAAACGCCACATACATCCTCCTGTCTTGATGACAACCGTTGTTACTACATAGATTGGTAAGCAGTGTTAATATGTAAATACCTTTGTATTATTCTTAGTGTTCACTTGACTTTTTTGTTAGTATTGTCGTTGTCTTCATTCGGGACGAATGAAGCTAAGAGGGGAGCAATGTAATGGTTTTTTATCTTTAAATTGAAGGGACCGGTGTATGTGCTTATGTGTATCCGTCCAGTATATAAGGAAGCGGCGTCCGTCGTGAAACACTCTTTGTCAAGCTACCGAGGAAATAGATACATGTCCGCTAAACATAACCTGTATAAGGTTGATAGCGATCGATAGGTAGATATAAGATACAGGTAGCATTTGGTATTGAGGGTATTGTGCCAGAGGCAAGGTGCGTGCCAAAGGCTTTAACCTGTGACCATTGTCAGAGGCGAGTGTCAGAGGTACTGTGTCAGAGGCTATACAGTAGTCAGAGGCAAGTACCAGAGGCAATCGTCAGAGGCAAGAGCCAGGTGACAGAGTGTCGTCATTTTTGTGTAAATAATCTCCCCTCTTTAATTATACATTTGATTTGTTTCATGTACCAAATCATTTGTTCCAATCATTGGTCAATCATTTGTCGAATCGTCTAGTCAGTCAAGGAACTGAAGGAAAGTACTTTGATATTTGAATTTATATTGTTTTCCTACCGTAAGTTTTATATATCAGTTGGTGACCCCTACCTCGGTCACGTTACACATGTTTATCAAATAATTTCAATGTACGACCATAACCATGAGGAAACCAACAAAAATAAAAAAAAATAATCATAATATTCAAAACAAATCCAGATCAAGATATGCAAATCCTGGCCCTGACATTCAAAGGAATTTAAATTAAGTAGATTTTTTGTGTGTCATCTTTGTTGGAAAAAAATGTTCATTCCCTAAAAAGGCAAAATACAATTCTGTATTCGCCGATGTACGCAAGTAGATCTTAATCTCCTACAAGGACTGAAATAAGATATTAAACTTGAAAATTTAGGTTCGCCGCGCTTCCCTTACATGAAAAAATGACAGGAAATCTAACACAATTTTGAATTTCAAAATTTTGAGCCTTAAAGTTCCCTCTAAAAAAGTCTGGTTCCGCCTGTGTATGATTACTCGATGCCTGTAGAGGAATGATAAATAGAAGACATGTATAATTGAAACTTCAGCCCACCCCCACCCCCCCCCCCCCCCCCACACTCACACATACATCTGTCTGTACCAACAATTATGTTCAGCCGTTTCGTTTAGGTTAGTTGTAAAATAACGTTAAGGGCCTCAATATAGATAAAGAATAGTGAGAGGATCTGAACATGCGCGCGTATTGTCCTTGAGGTTTGATATTTAACTAGAAAATGTTATTTTATATACATTTAGTTCTATTGTACAGATTATAGTTGGAATTTCATATTTTAATATCGAATCGAGATAGGAAAGGAGTTTTTCTTTTACTGCAGGTATTGATCTTGGCCTAGACTTTATTCCTACTCTGGCTGGTTATGTTACAAATAGCTGTTTTCGATGCAATAAGATACTTTAAAGTCGTAGAAAGTTTTAAAAATGTAACAAACATGCATGTTTAATTCACAATAGAATTTTGGTGGAGCCGAATTTTTTTAGAAGTCATCAAAATCGTTGATTACTCCAATACAATGCATCCAGTTGGAATTTTAAATTTAATCTCATTAACATGTACTAGTATATCACGAAGTCAGAATAAAAGGAATAATGACGAAGGGTTCTAACTTTCTACCTTCTTGAAGAAAATTCCAAACCAAATAACATGCACCAGGCACGTGTTTTGAATATCAAATTCTCATTAGTGATGCTTTCAGCGAAGCCAACAAAGATAATTTCAGTAGCGCCCTCTTTAATTTTTTGAAGTTAGATTTTTACATTTACATTATAGAGAGTGCGCGGCTCCAAATTTCCTGTAGGGTCGATTCAGTAGCAAATCCAAATAAAATCTATGTTCAAAATAGCATTGGAGGGATGGTGCTAAGAAAAGGCATGAACATTTCTAGCCATCAAGTAAACCTCTGCAGTCAAGAGTTACTTTTAAACAAAATTCTGCTAAAATAACAAATTTCTAATGAAAAATGATTTTGTCTACTGCCGTTATCTGTTTAAATTCCTTTACAATGATTAGTTATTATTTATTTGTGTTCTTCTCTTACACAATGTATGACTGTACATACCACTTGTGACGTATATGGCGGGAAGAATAAACATCAGTTTTGCTGTAACATACATGAATTCAATTTTTAACAATTATTTTGTTGAAATGCAATGTTCAAAAAGTATGTAAAATTGTATAATCCATATATAACTGAAACTTCGAGGCCTTAATAACGACATAATAGGTCAACATTTTAAAATAAAGTGTTCTACGATTTCCATGTAGATGCCACGTAGCTAAATACAGGCTTTTGAACCAAATAAATCAATTACAGTCAAACCTGTCTTATGTGACTTTGCAAGGGCCGACAGAAAATAGGTCACATAAGACAGGTGGTCACTGAATACAGGTTCAAGCTGATCTGACTTTAACCAACAAAAGTTTCGTAGGATAAGAGCAATACCATAAAATGAATCCCTGCATATATCAATTCGTGTATTTATTGATGAATCGTATTGCACATTAGAATCACATCAGATTTTATCTATCACAGAAGATTTGATTATGAAAGACACTGATGAAGATATTTAATGTAAAATATTATGTAGTTTGGGTCCTCTGCAACAGAAAAAGTCGTAATATACAGTTTTGGAATGGGGTACGGGACAGAAAAATCACGGTCGTTGTCGCGTTAGACAGGTTGTCACTATATACAGGTTTATTTGATAGGAAAATTGCTCGGGAGGAATAAAAAAGGTCACATAAAGCAGGAAGTCGCTAAAAAGAGGGTCCCATTAAGACAGGTTTGACTGTAATTCTATCACAAAAGGCGATTTTCAACATTGCTGCTCATCGAGTTACTATCATTCTCATTTCCAGTTACTATCATCATGCGTTATCAGGCATTTTTGCGTTACTTTCATCATCGATGATTTTTTGATCTGGCATTTTCTTGAATATAACGTTGAAACAATAAACTTTAATGGTGTAATTAGTATTTCATATCAATTCTCTTCAAATTGACCGCCTCAACTTTTTGTTATACATCGCATAAAAGACAATATTTGATTTGGAAAATCGATTTTGCCTATTTTTGCGTCCGCCATCTTAGGATGACAGTAACTATAGTTACTATCATCGGTTCAACGCCAGTGAAAGGTCTCGTTGATTTCTATGTGGTAATATGTATTTCATGTTTCTATGGTGTGAGTTGGTGTTGGTATTCCTTGTCCCTTTCGCGTCTCTTTTTCCGTGTGTCTGCTCTTTTTTTTTGCATTGGATTTTTGTTGTAGATGCAAGGAATTCACATGTAAAATATGAAAGCCCTATCACTAACAATCATAACACTCATAAAGTTATGGCCAAAGTTAAAGTACATGTACTTCTAAAGTAGGTCAAACTCCAAGGTCAAGGTCACATGGTTACAAATTTTGGTATCCATAGAAAGGTATTGTCACAAGAAATACACATGTGAAATGTGAAAGCCCTATTTCTTCATATTTAAAAGATATGTCCAAGGTTAATATGTTTTTCAAAAGTAGGTCAAACTCCGAAGTCAAGGTCACAAAGTCACAAATCTTAGTATTCATTGAGGGGTTTGTCACAACGAATCCATATGATAGATATGAAAGCCCTATCACTTACTATTCGAAAGTTGTGGTCAAGGTTAAAGTTTTTGCGGACGAACAGACAGACAAACAGATAAACGGACAGACCAAAAAATAATAATAAGGTATTCTTGTTTAAAGATCCTTCTGTTGACTTAAAAAAAGTAAATCCAACTCACTGAGATTTTCACAAGAAGAAACGAGCTTTAAAAAACCAAAACACGAAGGATCGACGAAGCTAGACACCGCCAGCCATGTTTTTTTTTCATGAATGCCTTGACTCAAGATGTTATTCATTGTCTAACATAATGTTTTTTATAAATTTATATGTTTTGGGGTTTTTTTAAGTAAGAAGAATTATAGAAAAAAATGATAATGTATTCCATATGGAACAAGAGGATAAATTAAAGCTCTTATTTCCTACATTATTAAAGTGAAAATGTCGTTTGTTACTCCTCCCGGGCACCTGACCCACCTCTAGCTGGCTAGGGGTCTGTCGATGCTTAATCTCATGCTCTATTGTGTTGTTGAGATTCTCGTCAGAATCTTCTTTAACTCGTTTGAAATCAAACGGGCAATGTGATTGGTCGATAACCAACCAACCGACAAATGTTACTATGATTTCTGAAAATGTTTTAGTATAATTTGATATTCAGTAGGGCTCTCAAATTGCAAAATTAATTGGCTAGATTTTTTTTCATCAATATAGAATACAAATCAAAGTAGTACACATCAGTTATTCAGTCTCAAAGTCAAAAAGACAAGGTAAAATCGTTAGAACTTGGATTGTGTAAGCCGATGTGGGCTTACATGCCATATTGCGCGTTGTGTGATCAATAAATGTACACGTACTGTGCTTTGTCATTGAAAGAAAACATCGTTGGAAATTTTTGGAATTTTAACAAAGTTTATTTCACGGGACATCATTTGAGAGAATCAATAGCATGCGAGAAAGTAATTCTATGACAACCAGAAAGCAAATCTAGCATTTAAAAAATGACAAATTGTATTTAAACAAAGATGGGGAATTGCACAAAATAATGGACATAGTTCTAAGTAAGTTCGTGTTCTTTCCTCAAAGATACTCTTCAAAAGCATATGAAACTATGAGGGATTGTACTTAATATGCTATTACTTCGCGGGAGAATTGACAATCATTTCTCCAACTCTTACATTAAGCCAATTTGTAATTAAGTTCTTTATCTCTGGACTTTACAAGTGTTGACAATCAATATTACGATAAAACATGTTAGAGTTAAACAAAATATTTTCCTTAAAATCTTTTTAAAAGATAGACTAATTAACTGAGAATATCTTGAATCTGTTGCTTATTTTGTCTCAAAATTATCTATTAACATGTCATGATTATGCATCGATTGAATTTAGGGTTATTCCTCTTTCTGCATGTTCTGCAGTGTGCGAATTCCCAAACATAAAGTACATGTAATATTATGGGGGAGAAGACATATGGTTACACATTGGAACTGTTTCTAACCTCGGAACTACCGAAGTGAGACCTGGTGCACGGGGAGAGTCAGCGTCTCCTGATTGCACGAAATCGTTTTTACATCAATAACATGAAAAATACTTAAAATGAATTTATGATATGAACACATATTACAATTGACCCTTCCGATTGCGGGAAAAAAAATGCAAAATTTCGTGACGTTACGATGCTTTTATCTCGGACAAACAAGTTTCGAACCTCGATCAAACATCGAAATTCAATTGTGACGTCATGGAATTTCTCAAAGTTTTCCCGCGTTTGGAAGGGTCAATTATGCTTTTACTTAAGAAATGACTGTAATAATTTTTCTGTCTATCGATGTATAGACAAAACCCGATGCACAAACTATATAATCCGCGAAGCGGATTATATTTTGTTAGACGAAACTTGTATAGACAAAAACTTGTATAGACTTGATAGACGAAACTTGTATAGACAAAAACCGATGCACAAACTATATAATCCGCGAAGCGGATTATATTTTGTTTGTGCATCGGTTTTTGTCTATACATCGATAGACAGAAAAATTATAACATTCATTTCTTATAATTTAATTAAATCACTATTTAATCATCTAGTAAATTTTGCAATTGATGTCATTTTAGCGTGGTTGATTTTCAAGTTCAAAACTGGCGACGTGATATTTGAACAGGCCTAACGTAGCGGCGCTCGCCGTTAGTGACGTCATAATAGGCGACATTGTCTATACAGCTATAGATAAAATTTCGCGCCGCACGTTTGTATAGGCGTTATACAGACATTACGGGAATAGTTAAATTATATGCACACAACTAGTAGTTTGGAAGCTCTATAAGACTTTAACGAATCTAAACCCTATCGATTCATTTCTATTTATACTACACTATTCCTTAACTTTTAAATACATGAAATCGATAAAATCACATATTATAAACAGCTAAAAACGATAGGCTTTCCGGTATTCTTTCTATCGTACAAGTAAATACATTTCCCTCTCCCCCTCCCGCCCCCGCGTCCCTTACCTCCCTCCTCCCCCTTCCTTTTACCCTGTCCTCTCCGCCTCATCACCTCCCGCCCCTTCCTCTCCCCTCCCTTTTACCTTGTCCATCCTCTTATTGGTCTTTTCTTAATATTCATGAGTAAAAGATGAAAAATTGGTACAAACAAACGAAAAATAAATGCTTTTGTTTGAAATTGTTTTTTACGTTTCTCTTGTCGAGTACGTCCTACCTTACTGATGTACACGGAATTCGGGTTTTCTTTTATCTATTTTTTTTTTGAGGGGGGATTATTTACCATAAACAACACCTGGCGCAAATCACAAAATGGACAGTATAAATGTACATCACAAGGGGGGAATTAACTCTCACACACAAGTTATCCCCAAGCCCCCATCTTGCCCTTCCATTTTCACACTTCTTCACTTCAATTTATTCCAAAAGTCAAGTGAAAATAAAATCTTACCTTTACACATGTTGTACAAATCCTACCTTTACATATGCTGTACATAATAGTTGTCTTGATTTCACACAAATTCTTTTCTTTTTCCGAGAAAATAAATGGCCACTATTTCGCAAAATCTGCGCAGAATCCTTTCATCGAACAGCTAGCATCTCTTCCACTCGCAAATATTTTACTTCAAATACATCTCGAACTCCATACATGGTCCTTCTTTTTCCATGGTTAACGTCTCTTCTTCACTAAGTAAAACATGTCCAACTCGTTCAACTGCCTAAGTACAAATGTTAAACGTCTTCATATTCAAAAGCATCTTTTAAGAACAGATAAATTTGCAGCATGGACCAGACATGCATCTTTCGGTTGCTTAACCCTCGTCAGTGATCCTCGATCTGAACAATGTAATATGGCAATAATGCATCATTGAACGTTGGCTCTATGTAAACCATTGTCTTTATAATAACGTCACATCACTGTCTGTTAGATCCAGCGTTGTTACATCCCAAACCTCACACAAAATCCACTGTTTTACGGTAAAATGTGTACTCCTGGTAAAACTCGTCCGGATCCTTTTTAAGAGGTTATCTTTTTTGTTTGTGTTGGCACGTTCGTCCTACCTTACCTGTCTGACGTACACAGAATTGGGGGGGGGGGGTATTTTTCATTCTATTTTAAGTTTTACTTATTTATTCACGTATTTTATTTTTTTACAATAAACAACACTTGGCGCGAAACGTAAAAAGGACATTATAAATGTACATCACAAGGGGAATAACCAACACCTTCGCCCCCATCTTGTCGTACCATTTTCAGATTTCTTCTCTTCAATAAATCACAAACCTCAAGTGAAAATAAAATCCTATTATTGAAGACTAAATATCTCGTGCTCACGACTTAGTATCTCGTGGTCACAAGATAATTATCTTGTGATACTTAATATCTCGTGGCCACTACATAGTATCTCATGGCCACGACTTAGAATCTCGTTGACATAACTAAGTATGTCGTGGCCACGACTTACATGTAATATCTCGTGGTAATTACTTTTTATCTCGTGGCCACGATTTAGTATTTCTTGGCCATTAGATCATTATCTCATGGTCACGACTTAGTATCTCATGGTCACAACTTAGTATCTCATGGTCACGACTAAGTATCTTTCGGTCATTTGATAGTTATCTCGTGATTATGACTTCCGATATCGCGGCCACGACTTATATCTCGTAGTCACGACTATGAATCTTGAGGCGAAAACTAATATCTCGTGGCCATGAATAAATATCTCGTAGTCACGACTTAATATCTCGTGGTCAGAAGATAATTGTCGTGTGGCCACGTTCTAGTATGTCATGGACACGACTTAATGATCACAAATAAGTTATTCTTTGCCATAAGATGATTATCTCGTAGTCACCACTTCGTATCTCATGGCCACCACTTAGTATCTCATGGCCACCACAAAGTATCTTCCGGCCAGTAGATAATATCTCCTGGCTATTACTTCCTATATCGTGGCCACGACTTATATCTCTTGGTCACATCTAAATATCTCATGACCACGACTTAGTACCTCGTGGCCACGACTTAATATCTTTTGGTCACGACTAAGTATCTCGTGGTCAGAAGAGAATTATCTTGTGGCCACGACTTAGTGTGTCATGACCACGACTTAATATCTCGTGATCACAAATTAGTTATTCTTGGCCATAAGATAATTATCTCGTGGTCAAGACTTCGTATCTCATGGCCATCACTTAGTATCTCATGGACACCACTTCGTATCTTCCGGCCATTAGATAATTATCTCGTGGCTATTCCTATCTCGTTGCTTAGACTTATGGCCACCAATTAGTATCTCATGGCCACCACTTAGTACTTTTCGACCATTAGATAATTGTCTCGTGGCTATTACTCCTATCTCGTGGCCACGACTCATATCTTGTTGTAACATCTAAGTATCTCATGACCACGACTTAGTATCTCGTGGCCACGACTTAATATCTTGTGGTCTCGACTTATATCTCTTGGCCACGACTTAGAGTCTCGTTGCCAAGACTAAATATCTCGTGACCACGACTTATTATCTCGTGGCAACAAATTACTAAGTCTTGGCCACTGAATACTATGTAATGGCCACGAGATATGTCGGGGCCACGGTATACTAAGTCGTGGCCGCGAGATTATGTCATGACCACGAGTTCCTAAGCCATGGCCACGAGATAATAATGTCATGGCCACGAGATCCTAAGTCGTGACCACGAGATATGAAGTTGTGACCACATAACAAAAAAATACACATGTCCTCTCTATGCTTCCGCACAATCATATTTTACCCTGTTAAACTTTATCAATGATACAACTAGAACTCTACTTGTCTCTGTTTCGTTTCTTGAAACTCAAATGCCATATTGTAAGTTTAGACCCCTGAGTCAGGTCAAACACATGGCATCTTGATTCATAAGCATGGAAACAACCTCACGGTGCCATATGCTACACAAGGTAAAATATGATTGTCGGTCGTTAAGTTTTGTTTTATTAAAGTCATAATTCCCTGGAAAACTTGCCGATTCGTGCCGGCCATATTCTGAACTTGGTTCCCGGATTTGTTATGCAAGGAACTGCGACCAACACACCCCAACCAACCAAAGTGCCAACCGTTGTTGGCCGTTTCTGCGACTAGTTCCTAAAGATCTTTGTTTTTTCGGTTAAGTAATAAAAACATTCTTTCGTTTAAATTTATTGAATTATATGATAAAAATACTTGGTACTGTAGATACAAATAACAATGTAGTTGTCGCTCATTTTTAATCTTGCATTAGAACATTTAGAATGTTGAATGTTGTTCTAAAATAACAACACTTATTGAATAAGCAGCCATTATATTCAATGTTCATAGATGGATATTTACTAACATGGGGAAGGGAAGTATTTACATGGACATTATTAAATTGTGACAATTGACTTTTGATGAGATATTCTTGCATCTTTATCGGACCGAGTCAGGTATTAGTTGACCGAGTCAGGTATAAGTTGACCGAGTCAGGTATTAGTTGACCGAGTCAGGTATTAGTTGACCGAGTCAGGTATTAGTTGACCGAGTCAGGTATTAGTTGACCGAGTCAGGTATTAGTTGACCGAGTCAGGTATTAGTTGACCGATTCAGGTATTAGTTGACCGAGGACGTAGGGCAAAAGCTGACCGAGGCCATAGGGCAAAAACTGAGATCCATCAATACCTGACGAGGTCAATTTGGTCATGAGTAGACCGAAAACATAAGTCAATAACTATTTCGTATAATAAATAAATCAGGATTTTTTTCACTTTTAAAAAGTAAACCCTCTCACATTATCTTTGGTACTACAATAAAATTTAGTCCCGGGGAAAAAATTCAAATTCAAATTCAAATTCATTTCTTGCATTTAAATAAAACTCAACATAGAGTCATCATGCATACAAAGTAACAACACAATCATACACTCATACTCACATTGTGATCTATATGTGCATTTGAACCTCCTGGGGAGCTTCTTGAATTTAATATATTAAGTATACGTACAAAATGACCTAAACTATGTATCAAATTCATGTCACCATTATTGAAAATAAAACTCATTTTACTTTTTTCTTCCAGATAAAAAAGATTTGGACATTTTTCTAAAACGTATATCAAAAAATTTCTATCTTTGTTGTTTATACGCCGAACAACATGAAATTACGTGTTTTTCGTCTTCAATCTATACAGCACTACATTTATCACATAACCTGTCATTAAGTGAAGTAACCGGCCTGGTATGTCTTCCGGTTTGAAATTGACCTAATGGTACAGTCTCCGTTAAAGTGTATTTACTAAATTTGTGCGTCCGCGGCCTGTATAGAAATACTTTAATGGTAAATCAAGCAAAAATATCGTTTATAATTACCTTTCACAGTGTTCCAATATACCACAACAATTATTAGAACCAGGACATTCTTCCGAAATGGCAGTTACCGGATGTGACAGTTCTACCGAATTGAAGCAGCGGGTGTTGCATGCAAGCGGGAGATGCTTACTCTTCCTGGGCGCCTGGTCTCCCTCTGATATCGGGAGTCCACTTCTTTTCATGTGGTGGAGGTTTTTGTTTGTTTGCTTTGGTTTCTTTTTTATCCTGATTTTGTATGCCTTCGGTTTCTGATTTTCTGAATTATTGATTTTGTGCTGTATACAGGGATAAGGTCATTATCCATATTTTTCACATTCATGGTTTTTTCCTAAACTTACAAAGAGTCAATTTGGAGTGAATTTGCCTTGTCCGGTGCACAGGACTACATTTTTGATGTAGGAAAATACACTTAAGAAATGTATCATTTATGTCCTTTTTACTCCCAATTGAATACCCAAAGTTACTTTTACATAAGGTCTGATATCGGGAGTCCACTTCTTTTCATGTGGTGGATGTTTTTGTTTGTTTGCTTTGGTTTCTTTTTTATCCTGATTTTGTATGCGTTCGGTTTCTGATTTTCTTAATTATCGATTGTGTGCTGTATACAGGGATATGGTCATTATCCATATACATGTATGTCACATTCATGGTTTTTCCTTAACTCACAAAGGGTTAATTTGGAGTGAATTTGCCTTGCACAGGGCTACATTTTTGATGTAGGAAAATTCACTTAAGAAATGTATCATTTATGTCGTTTTTACTCCCAATTGAATACCCAAAGTATTACTTTTACAAAAGGACTAAATCTTTTCCCGTATGAGAAATATTGATTCTGAAATAAGACATATATATTTAAAACAGTGAATTTCTATATTAGAGAAACTTTTATAGAATTTTAATGTGATATAAAAACAAATGAAACCATAATGCAGATTCCCTATGTTTTACAAAGAAGTAATTATTGAATTCAATAAATGTAAACAGATTTTAGAAATAAGTAAGCAAAATAAAGAAAATGTTTTTCAAGACACACTATGAAAAATATTTATGTTAATAATAGTAGTAAAACACTGTTTTTTTTTTAAATTGGATAACTGGAGGTATTTTTTATATAAAAGATCTATACAGTAATGATGGCTGTTTCAAAAAGCTGGACAATTTCAAACAATTAATAGGAAATAGGAAAAATTGGTTATGTGAATATTTACAACTCAAACAATCAATAAATAAAAGATTTAATATGGCAAAAAATCTTTGTTTAAAAATAAATATTGTCAATTATCAGAAATAAACTGTTAATTTTTATATGGAAATTTATTAGTTAAACGATTTCAAAAACCATCACATCAAACAGTTTTTTTTTTTTTCAAAAGAGTTTAATACTGAGATTGGATCATTGAGAAATATATACAGGGGTAAAATAAAAGAGACAGAATTGTTGCAGATTTTAATTTTCGACTTCTAAATTTTCTTCTTGTTCATAATCTGTATCTAAGCAAATTGAAAACTATAGACAGACATTGTAATATTTGTTAAACAGAAATAGAAAACTCCAAGCATCTTATTTTTGACTCTAAAATGTTGTTAAAATCTGGAAACTGTTGAGTTTGGTAATTGTTTTTGATAAAACATGGAGAAATGTTGTGGTAGGCTTTTATTTAGATTCAAATGATAAAACATATATGTTGAATGATATCATATCTTATGTTGCATGCAAAATATATAAATATGATATGTTTTGCAGAGTAAAAAATTTAGAGGAAACTGAATATAATTTATTTCAACATCTGAAAAAGCAGATATTACTTCTTCATCACATTTCAGATTCGTTTAAATTAAAATTTTTGAAAATTTTGTCGAAGAAATACTATGATATTTTTTATTCAACGAGTTTTATTTGTCAACATTCCTTGCATTTTGAATAGATATGTCAACATATATTTCATTTAAAGGTATGACTGGCCCGGTTATAACCTGTATTGTTAAATGGGCATTGTGATTATATGTATGTGATGAACTATCATTATGTTATGCAATAACTTTTATTAAAAAATGGTTCTGAAATAAGAAATATTATGTTGTCCGTTTGAAGGCGAACAGATGCGTTACCATACTTCAAGCTGCTGAAAATATTTGACAATTATGACAATTCTAAATCCTGCAGAAGAAAAGAAAGCGTATGCAGGTGTACTATTAGCAAGCGTATGCATGTGTACTATTAGCAAGCGTATACATGGGTACTATTAGCAATCAAAGTCCTTCAACCAATTTAGCAAACGATAATTTATCTTGTTCAGCGGGAGTTATTCAAAATCGGCCTTTGGACGTTAAGACAGCAACAGATACGTTACCAACTATCCAGCTCTACAGTGAAAACTCGTTGATCGTTTCTTCAACGCATTCTAAATTTCTGTTATCAAAATTTCTTGAAATTTCTAAAAAAAATGGGTCCTGTAGCATCATATCCCACCCATCCTGCTACGTCTTTCGGTACAATTTTTCGATATATTAACTTTCATACTTTTTTGGCATATTACATTGTTTAGATTTAGGATCACTGATGAGGGATAAGAATCCGAAACGTGCATGTCTAGTCCACGTTGCCAATTTATCTGTTCTTAAATGATGCTATTCAATTTGAAGACGTTTACATTTACACCACTTGGTGAGTGTCACTGCTGGTGGACCAGGAGTCCCCGAGGGCACATGTAGCCAAGTTCGATCAATTTCGGTTGATCGCTTCTTTAACGCATTCTAAATTTCTGATATCAAAATTTCTTGAAATTTCTAAAATGTGAGTCCTGTATCATCATATCCCACCCATCCTGCTACGTCTTTCGGTACACTTTTTCGACATAGTAACTTTCATACTTTTTTGGCATATTACATTGTCTAGATTTAGGATCACTGATGAGGATTAAGAACCCGAAACGTGCATGTCTGGTCCATGTTGCCAATTTATCTGTTCTTTAATGATGCTATTCAATTTGAAGACGTTCACATTTACACCACTTGGTGAGTGTCACTGCTGTTGGACCAGGAGTCCCCGAGGGCACATGTAGCCAAGTTCGATCAATTTCGGTTGATCGCTTCTTCAACGCATTCTAAATTTCTGTTATCAAATTTTTTTGAAATTTCTAAAAAGTGAGTCCTGTAGCATCATATCCCATCCATCCTGCTACGTCTTTCGGTACACTTTTTCGACATAGTAATTTTCATACTTTTTTGGCATATTACATTGTTTAGGTTTAGGATCACTAATGAGGGTTAAGTACCCGAAACGTGCATGTCTGGTCCATGGTGCAAATTTCTTCTGTTCTTAAATTATCCTATTCAATTTGAAGACGTTTACACCCAACCGATTTGGCCCTATTTATGGATTCGATCGAGTGAATGTTGGTTCAAACCGACGGCTCTTTAAATAAGAATGAAGAAACATACAAAATTACCCGGAAAATGCAGTTAAGAATAGATACGTTACCGAAAGATACGTTACCTAGATTTTATTTTTGCCCATATAGAGGTTATATATTATTGGCTTGGCGCTGATATGTTAGTTTTTGTCAGAAGAAACTTAAAACAGTTGAAAAAAAGCAAAATTATAGCTTATAGGGCATATTTTGTGTTTTAGGGACAATCCTGAAAAACAGCCTTTTCCCTAGGAAAATCAGTAATTGTCTTCATACAGAGGCATAATTTATATCATGAATTGTTGCTACATTACTCATTTGTCAAAATATTGAGATTCATAGAGGAAATCCTTTGCGCTGCACTCAAGCACGTTTTTAGAAATGCAAGGAACGTATCTGTCTCAAATGGTAACGTATATGTTTGGATAATATTTTTAAATATATTTTAGAGAAACTAACGGAAATATCATAAAATAATGGGTTACTCATATACACTGCTTAGTTATTTCATCAATTAGAGATATTTTGCCCATATATTTTGATAATTGATACTTTCATTATAAATGCTCTACCACTGGTTTGCCAACATAAAAATGCTGTGAACGATTTTCTAAGCAATTTGCTTAAAATCATAATGCGCAGGATGACTTATGATACCCTGTGGCATGACAAGAAATACATATTTAGTTGACCAGGGATGTATGCTTTGAATAATTGTAGATAGAATGTACAGAGAGCGAAAGGTTTTTGACAGAAATATTGATGTCTTCAAACGTCGATTTTTTAAATAATGTACAAAATCAAAAAGGTTTATCATGCTTCAAAAGATTTTTTATGACGTCACAAGACAAAAGTTTTTTTCTCTAACTACGTTTGTTTCTTCAGTGACGGAATGAGCAATCGGTTACTCCTTGTAACAAAGCATATCACTAGAAGTAGATTAAGTAGAGATCTCCCCTGTTCCATTTCAAATATCTGAGATATGTATCCTTCAATAAAAATATAAATATTTACTAAATGCGAAACTTTATTTTTCACTATTTTCAAATCGTAATTTAACACTTTAGTGGAGATTGCATCTTACAAATGGGCACTTATACGTCGGTCGCGCCGTACTTTAAAAGACATACTTGAATCCAAGTATTCCTCAAGCTCGAAACGGTAGCCAACAGGGGATGCTTACTCCTCCCGGGGACCTAGTCCCACCTCTAGCTTGCTGGGGGTCAGTCGATGCTCATTTTTGTGCTCTATTGTGAGTGCTGTTGTGATTATCGTCAGGATCTTCTTTAACTCATTAAAGTTACAGTAGTTTCTTAGTTTACCATAATTTCTATTTTCACAGAGTTTTTCTTCCCATATTTCCCGATAATTAGCTTTTAATTCTTTACTTAATTTCTTAGTATCATAAGACTCTAAGTTATATTTCAGTAAATTATCAATTCTTTCAATCCATGTTATCCATGATCATCAAGATATTCAGCTTCTAGCAAAAAAAATTCCAGTAATGGTATATTTCTTGCATCTTACTTTCACACGTTTCCAGTAGTTAAAAAAATTATTACAGATTTAATGGCCATGGGATACTGAGCTAACTCCCCCATTACAGCTACATTTGATGCAGACTTGTGAACACCAAGTATCCACTACATACAAGCTATATGAATCTTCTCTATTGGTAGAGAATTGTAACTTTTATCAAGAGAAACTTTCGTGTTCGAACTCAGACCTTGGCGATTGATTTTTAGTGTACTTTCTCACATTCCACTTCCATACAGACATAATGGTTTAATAGTTTTATTAAACATTTGGCGACATTATTTCTCTTTCAATTACTGACTTGAGTTTATATAGCGCTTCGGCGCCTCTGTCATACATTTTCTTTTTAGCTGTATAAAAATGTTCAGTGGATTCAAATATTACACCAAGGTATTTGTATTTACTAGTATTTGTCAAAACAGAATGCTTAAGCTTAAAAGTATCTGAAGAAATTCGTCCATGTTTTGAAACTTGCAAAAACTTTGATTTTGATTCAATTAATTCAAGTTTCCAGCGGTCGCAATACTTTGTTAAATTATCAAATTTCCTCTGCAACCCTCCAAAGGTAGAGGATAAAATAACTAAAACATCAGCATATAAAAGACATAAAAAACCGCATTTGAGCATCCACGGTCAACACGCTATGAGGACCACCCAAGTCATCAGTGACTTGACCAGTCGAAAGTGAGCAAAATTGGCAGACAACTCCCCGATTATTTGATAAATTGCAATGCAAGAAGTCAGAAAATCGATATTCTGCGCCAAAATATTTCAATTTAAGAATCTACATATTAGACTAAGATTACATCATAACAGCGTTCTGGACCTTTGTTTTGTTATTTTCTGTTCTGAATGAAGATTAGAAAGCGACTTAATATCAAGATTTGATGAGCTATTCAGTGTTTTGTTTTAAATATTTAAAACAAATTCAATATTCTTCAAGCATATCTTTTAGTTTCAATGATTACAAAAGCACCAAATGTCTATAACAAATAATCGGAGATGCAGCTGCGTTTACCGAGAATTCATTAAATTTTAATATTTTGTAAGAACTTAATCATTCAAAAGCATATTTCATTCCCCACAGATCTAATTTTATTAGCTTATTAATCTATTTTATGAATCGAGGAAATGTATAAATTCACTTCCATGAGACGAAGTTTTGAAGCCCTCGAAATGGATGGAGAGAAATTCCTTATAGTCTATGTAGTTTTCACGTGTGGTCAAATCCTTTCCTTCTTTTTGACAGAAAGTTCTTCCAGTATCGGTAAGTACAGATATGTCGACATGAACAAATATATAATATATCTCATATTTATGCTATGAGAGATAGGTACACTAAAATGTGTAATTTTCAGTCATCACTGACGAGGTTTGAGTACCGAAATTTGCTTGTCTGGTCCATGCTGCAAATTTATCTATTCTTAAATGATGCTATTGAATTTGAAGACGTTTATCATTTGTACTACTTGGTGAGTGTCACTGTTGGTGGACCAGGAGTACCCGAGGGCACATGTAGCAAAGTACGATAAACGTCGGTTGATCCTCCGTCTCTTCAAAGCATTCGAAAATTTCTGTTACCAAATTTCTTGGTACATTTTTCAAACTCTTTTGCCATATTAAATTGTTAAGATTGAGAATCACTGACGAGGGTTAAATACCTGAAACGTGCATGTCTGGTCCATGCTGCAAATTTATCAGTTCTCAAATGATGCTATTGATTTTGAAGACGTTTAACATTCATAGTGAATTACAAATTAGTTACCATAAAAACTTAAAGAAGTATCCGTCTGTTTGATCTTTTTTTTCGCATAGGAAAGTTATATTCTGTATCTGTTGCCAACGTTCGTAAGCCTATTCATTATGGTTTTTTAAATATAGTTTCAATTGCTTCATATTTTTACAGAACAGAACACTTGTATTTATCAAACACCTGCATGCAGTGTGTTTCCAGGCACGGATCTTGGATTTAAACTTGGATGGGGTCCAAACTATGGGCATGAAACGAATCGATCATTTTTGAATGTGATAAAGTGTCACTATGCCCCTATGACCTCGAACCCCCCCCCCCCCCCACACTTACCCGACCAAACTGTCTTAGCGAGCGAAGCGAAGAGAAGTTGGAAATTATCAATCAAGTATTACAAAATATTTCCTTTACTTAATGTTTTTACTAAAACATCTCGAAGAAAGAAAGCTACCGTTGAATACATATTTAAAAGTTACTGGTTCGCCGGAGGGGACTTACAGGTTCCACCCCTTTTGTCTGTCGGTCTGTCTGTCCGTCGTCCTATGTCTGTCGCACTTTATTTTCCGGGATTTTTCGGAATTATTGTATATATTTCGCAATATTTTTCACAATTATTGTATATATTGAGCTAATTTTTAGTAGTTGAATATATCTCAATGTGATACAGATCAAGTTAGCCCTTGGACTATTTCATGAAATTGTCAGTTTTTCTGACTTATCTTCCCTGTCATTGTAGACAATGAACTGATTTGTGATATTTCAATACATCTCTGTGAGATACAGATAGAGTTCGATTGATCTCTTTTTACAAGAGTTATGGTCCTTTACTGATAACATTTCATGATTTTTTTTTATCAGATTTCTGTTATCGTAGATAATAAACTGATTTTAGCTAAGTGAATACATATCAGTGTGATACAGATCAAGTACGAGTTTGGTTTCAATTGACCTATTTTTACAAGAGTTATGCCCCTTAGCTTAAATGATTTTTTCAGGTTTCTGGACTTTTATTCCCTGTTGTTGTAGACAATAAACTGATTTTAGCTATGTGAATATATCTTAGTGTGATACATGACAAATATAGATAATGACCATATCCCTGTATACAGCACAAAATCGATAATTCAGAAAATCAGAAACCGAACGCATACAAAATCAGGATAAAATAGGAACCAAAGCAAACAAACAAAAACCTCCACCATATGAAAAGAAGCGAGCCCTCGATATGGGAGTGAGACCAGGTGCCCAGGAAGAGTAAGCGTCTCCTGCTTGCATGCAACACACGCCGCTTCAATTCGGTAGAACTTTCATATCCGGTTACTTCCATTTCGGAAGACATAGAGTACAATCTTCGGTTGGATGGTTCAAATGGTCTATGACAGAATATCATCCACCATTCTGGAGAGTGGGACATCATAGTGTATGACGAGTTCCCCATATCGACCGTAGAACTTCCTCAGTGACGATGTTAGTCGGTCACAGACATATCCCTGACTGAGAAGCTTATCTGAAAGACGCCTATCAATTTCCAGTTCGGTTTCGATTTACAAGTGTTATGGCCGTCGCCGGAGGGGACTTATAGTTTCCACCCCGTAAGCCTGTCTGTCCGTCCGTCTGTCTGTCACACTTTAGTTTTAAGAACTTTTCCCCGGAATCATTGTATATACTGTACTGATGTATGGTATCTAAATAGATCTCAATGTTTCGCAGATCAAGGCCGAGTTTGGTTTCGATTGACCCATTCTTACAAAAGTTATGGCCCTTGGACTTATCAAATTTTATAAAATTTTCTTCCCAGTTATTGTATATAATTAAACGATTTTTGGTCTATGTGAATATATTTTTGTGTGATACAGATCAAGTTAGACTTTGATTTCAATTGATCTATTTTTACAAGAGTAGTTCCCTTGGACTCAGTCAATTTCACGAAATTTTCTGGACTTTCTTCCCTGTTATTGTGGGTAATAAACTGATTTTAGCTTTATAAATATATCTCAGTGCGATACAGATCAAGATTAAGTATGGTTTTATTTGACCTATTTTCACAAGAATTAGTGGACCTAGCAAATTTCATGAATCTTTCAGTTTTCTGGACTTCTCTTCCCTGTATTGTAGATAATGAACAGATTTTTAGATACGTGAATACATCTTAGTGTGATACAGATCAAGGACAGGTTTGGTTTCAATTAACCTATTTCACAACTGTTATAGCCGTTTGACATAACATATTTCATACTTTCCAGTTTTCTAGACATTTCTTGGCTGTTGTTGTGGATATTGAATTGATTTTTGCTATGTGAATATCATGAATAGCGTGGTACAGATAAAGTTTAACTGAGCAATTATTATAACATTTTCATCAGTTTTCAAGACCTTTTCTAGTACATATATTTATCTGATTTTGAGTGGATATTCAACTTTTGGTGTAAGTTCAGGTCAAGTTGAAGTCATGTTCAATTGAACCATTCTAAGCAGAGGTGAATGACTTTAATTAATGCCGAAAGGGGACTTATATCGCTTGGCGATCAGAGTTTTATTTCAAATGAATTTTAATAATTCGGAAGGGTTCCAACTCATTACCATTTTGAAGAAAATTTCAAACCATTTTATAATGCACCAGACACGTGTTTCTAATATTAAATTCTCATCAGTGATGCATCAAGCCAAAGTGTTTTTCATACGCATATTTCACTAACGACCTCTGGTTTTCTGTTTAGAATTTGAATTTGTGTATTTACTTTACAGAGATATTACTGTAGCGATTCAGTAGCATATTCAAATAAAATCTATGTTCAATATAGCATTGGAGGGATGGTGCTAATATGTTAACCTCCTTAAATTTCGATATTTTCGGATGAAATGACAAGTTTCCGAAATAGGCAAATAAAATGTATGACGTCAAATTGATAAAGTGCCGAAACAAAATTTCTTTCATGTGACAGAGCTGGAATGAAGAAAATAGTCCAAAAACACCATGTCACGGGGAACGAGTTTTACTGTTCCACATTGCAACAGGAAATAAGTGTTTATAAATTGAATAAATCGGAAGGGTTCCAACTCTATACCTTCAAACCAATTTATTAATGTATCAGAGACATTTTTTAATGTATCAGGCACATGTTTCGGTCAGTAAACATTTAATGGGATTTAAAATGAAAACCCAATACATGTAGGAACGATCATTATAATAGGTGCACTGAGTATTGTTGTTTTCAAGTAAGATCTAATGCAACTTTTAGCACTAGTTGATTTTTTTATGAAAGTCGAATGTTATCTTTGTAAAATTTGATGACATTCTATACAGGCAAGTTATTGGAATTCCTATGGGTACTAATTGTGCGCATCCGGTTGCAGATTTGTTTTTATACACATACGAAAAAGAATGCATGCAACATCTGCAAAAACTCAAGAAACTTGACGACTTGAAATGTTTCAACGGGACCTCTAGGTATCTTGATGGTATTTTGAATATTGATAGCCCACATTTTGACAATTACAAAAATCAAATTTATTCTCCAGAGTTAACATTTAACAAAGCAAACACAAACGATATAGCTACACCAATTTTTGATCTTGATATCACAATTAATAATGGAGAAATTCAAACAAAGATATACGACAATAGGGAAGACTTGGCATAGTTAATTTTCCTTTGCTTGATGGCGATGTTCCAAGACTGTCATCGTACGGCATTTACATCTCTAAGCTCATCAGATACGACAGAGCTTGTTCCCATGTTTCGGACTTCCATGACAAAAAAATACAAATTACAAAAAAACTACATTCTACAATAACTAATTTGAACTTCTTTTAAAATTTGGGACGACTCCTGCATCAGAGTATGTATCATTGGGAATTTCATTGATTCATTTTACGTTGACCTAATGAACAAAATCATAAGGATTAAACTTCATCCACAAATGTAAAAATAGTCGGCCACCTGCTTTACCGAGGATATGATTCTTAAGTCATCAAAAAAACACTGGGCATGGTACTGGATCAATCTACATTTTTCTAACCGGAGTCTTTCCGAAACTTGCACACTGGTCAATCGTAACGACGGGACTCCATGATGGGCCTTGTTAAAATCTCGTCAGAGAATACTTGGTCTTGATTTTCTGTCCTATTTGAAAGTTCTTCAGACTTCTCGGGTGATTGATCTTGAGATCGCTTCAGTCAGCACAGCACAGACTGTTATACGCATGTTATAGAGTATTTTAGATCTATTTACATAGAATCTGTGCTACAAGAGGCCGCTGCGTTTAACTATCTTGTTTTTGATGTCACCTTACAGTGAGAAGTTTCATGTTTATAGAACAATTGTGTGTCTATGAAGACCTCTGTGTATCCGGATAAGTGGGAGGGTTGTGCGCACGTAATCCGGATAACCACAACATTTGCTAAAAGCAGATGGCCGTCCAAAGTCGGCGCCAGGTGCGCATTAATCCCATTCCTTTTATGTTCTAGTTCTAGTTTTTTGTTCTACTGAATATTGTTGTGTCTTTGCGATTTGAAGTTTGTATGATGTATATATGTGTCACTTTCTTGTGGGTTTGTTTCGCTGGGTGAATGCAGGGTGGTTATGCTGGAGTTCGTTTCCTTTTCTTTAGTGTTTCCGTTGTTTTTTATGTTGTTTTTATTTTTTGTAATGTAATTCAATAAGAAATTATCATCTTTGGCTTAATTTGAGAATGACCAATGGTAGTATTATCGAATTTATTCAGAATGGCGCAATTTACAGTATTATTTGGTCATTTCGGTGGTCAATAAGCGAAATGAGGGAACACTAAAATAAATCTGGATGGGTCGTGGGCTTTAGTTTGGTCCCAAGTACTTTGATACTATATCTGAATAATTGAGATATGTCCCATGATTCATGTGACATATCAAGTATACGTACGGCGCATTATGACACCGCAACCTATGTTACAATACCTTCCGTAATTGAAATGGAGAGAGTTCATTAGATATGTTATCTTTCGTGTTTCTGTACAGCTGTATCATTGTCTCTGTCTGTCTGTCTGTCTGTCCAATGTTTCTTTTTTCACGTGGAATCTGGTTTCTGCTTTTGTGTTTGACTTTAATTTACCCATGAATGACAAATATGGATAATGACCATATCACTGTATACAGCACAAAATCGATGATTCAGAAAATCAGAAACCGAAGGCAAACAAAATCAGGATAAAACAGGAACCACAGCGAACAAACAAATACCTCAACCACATGAAAAGAAGCGAACTCCCGATATGGGATTGAGACCAGGTGTCCAGGAAGAGTTAGCATATCCTGCTTGCATGCAACGCCCGTCGCTTCAATTCGGTAGAACTGTCACATCCGGTTACTTCCATGTCAACACTAATTGATCTAGTGAAAATTTATATATATATATTTGTGTCTTATAAAAAATATGATATTCAATTGTTGATTTATCGGTCGCAAACATCCGTCTCTCGAGGCCGCTTATGCTTCGTCAATAATCCATTCGCGGCCCCTTTTTTCACGACAATACCACAGAATCCGTAATACCATAGCGTCATGGTGTGGTAGCGGACGATGTTAGAAATAATGCTGGTGCAAATATGTAGATTGGTAATGCTTTCAGAACCTTATGTGAAAACTTTTGCCATACCCTTTTTCTGTTATTTGAAATAATATATGATTAATCTAAACCTTATGTTTTGTCTAGAAGACGATTGGTTATCTTCTTACATTTTTGATTACAGAAGAATTATTTTACCCTTCATTTATTGTTTAAAACGTCATCATATGTGGGGAGACAAGAAATTTCAAACTAGTCATTGTTTCATAGTTCAAGTTTCCAGGATTTCTTTGCACCTGTCGTTTGTGAAATCGAGGTTTTTGTGATTTGCTTATTTTTCGAATAGAAAGTCGAAACATTAGGTAAATCTCTCCCATACCATTTTTGAATCCAGCAAGGCATAGTCAAAGTAGAACATGTTGATAAGAGATAACCGAATTTGACAGGTTTCCATGGAGCTGTTGCGACGTGTGTTGCATGCAATCAGGAGACGCTGACTCTCCCCGGGCACCTGGTCTCACTTCGGAATGTTTTTCATTCCGGAGATCGCAACCGTTCAGATGGGAATTCTCACGAAGTGACCTTGCCTTCTCGACGTTGAGACTAAATAACTGTTAGGTACTTATTTGATGTTTATAGACAAAAGATATTTTGAAAGATTATTTTCACTGACCTCAGTCACAGGATTCGCAACCGTTCCGATGGGAACTCTTACGATTTAACCTTGCCTTTTGGTGCTTCTTTGATGTTTATAGACTAAAGGTATTTTGAAAGATTATTTTTCACTTACCACAGTTACGTTGCTTCACGTATTAAGAAAAGGGGAAACGTAATGTAGTGTAAAAATGCCTTAGCTTTGAGTTTTATCCAAAATAAGGTGAAGATTAGCTTTTTATAACGCTCAGACATGATCGGCTTTCTAGTTTCACATGAATTACGCCAATCGTTTTTCAGCCTTGCAACGTTATGAAAAAAGATAACAATTTTTGTCTCATTTTCGATTAAGCTCATAGCTAAAGCATCACTACACAACATCATATTCTTTTTTGTGATGAATCATCTATATTACACGAAATTATAGAAAAAACTTGTTATGTAAGGGTGCAAGATAAACGAACATAGAACCAAAAATGAAGCAAATAGCAGGGGGCAACGAAACACAACTTTTAATTAAAGTTCAATAATCTAGTGTAGAAAGGAATATTAATATTGTTTAAAATGGCCTTCACTTTTGCGATTTGACTATATGTTGCCAAAGCAACAAACACAAACTTTGTTCCAATGTGAATACTGATGTTTTATTTGCATAAAAAGCTAAAAAATATAAGTTATTTATCATTGAATTTTGAAAAATATTAAAAACACTGTTTTGATATTGTACCTGAGTTGTTGCTATGAAAACAGATAAATAAGGCATTATACCCAACATTATCAATATTTAACTTGAAACAGAAATGATAGAGTACTAATGTTTTATCAGTTTTTGTTTCAGATTATGCATAAATGATGTATGTGAATTCAAAAACACCCCAAAATGCATTTTTTAATCTTTAAAGTACGTTCCAATGGCAACCGGAAATGATATTTAGAATTTTTTAAACAAATCATTATTACAATGTCATGTTATTTGGTCAGATCCAACCTTAGGTATGAATTTTATCAAAATCTGAGACATGCTGTGCCATGCGTCCTTCATAGAAGTACAAATGCTTACAGAGAATAGCTATTTATTCCTTCAATGTATGTTCTTGCAGGAGGAGCCATTGACTCGTCAGTGAGTGAACCAAAACGATGCACCCAATTTAACACATGTGGTTATGTCAAAACAGTGTACTTCCCGAATTGCTACTGTGATGGCCTTTGTCATATATATGACGATTGCTGTATCGACCATAACATATCTGACGAGCAACTAAGATCAAAAGAACGTCATGGTAAGGTAAATTTGGTGTTCATTTGTTGCTACAATTTAGGTGCATGGCCTTGGTTTTCTTTCTTCAACAAGATAACAGAACAATGTTAAAGCATCAGGCACCTGTTTGGAATAGCATATCCTCATCAGTGGGGTTTTAAGCCAATGTGAGAGTATAACCAACATGTACCTTTATTTAGGCGAAATATAGCCCAGACGTGCATATATGGTCCATGCTGCAGATTTATCTGCTCTTAAATGATGCTATTGAATATAAAGACGTTTAACATTTGTACCACTTTGTGAGTGTCACTGCTGCTGGAACAGGAGTCCCCGAGGGCATATGTAGTCAACTAACTTCAACGCATTCGAAAATTTTTGTTATCAAAATTTATCAAAAATTCTAACACGAAGATCATGTAGCATCATATTCCACCCATCCTGCTACGTCTTTCGACACATTTTTGGACATAATATCTTTCTAAACATTTGGCCACTTAACCTTGTTTAGACTGAGGATCACTGACGAGGGTTAGACGAAAGGGGAATATCCAACAACACTCGGTTGCAGCACCAACAGCATAACCAAAAAAAGCAAAAAACAAAAACACCAAATGAACGAAAAATGATACCCGAATGTCTGGTCCATGCTGCAAATTTATCTGTTTTTAAATGATGATATTAAATTTGAAGAAGTTTAACTATTAATAATGATTTTTGAATCCGGTTTTAGGTTTTCTGTTTTCATTCACTCACTTTGGAGCTTTGAGTACAGTGTTGGTTATGACGCGGATATGATTGTGTAAGATATACACGTTGGTCTTGCTGGACTAAGGCACGGATTGTCCCTTTCACTGTTAGAGTCGCAGTTGCTAACTATGTTTATTACTCATGTATGGATAGTTTCACTATCAATGATCCATCGTACTAATTTGGGTGTTAATATACTGTTTCGTTTGTACTTTCTGTTTATATGTATTCCAGTATTGCATTACCCACAGGGCGATCAACCCATTAGTACATAGGGTAAATCCCGAAAGCCGTCGACTAGCAAGTGATCACGAGTCCGATACGATAGAGCCTTGCAATCAAAACTTCATTTTTGGTGAAGTCGAAATGGTGTGGTGGATAGCGTGCCGGACTCGTGATTGCAAGGTGCCGTAGATAATCGGTTCGAATCCCTGGCAGGAAAGAATAGGTATATGAGGTACCTTGTTATAAACATGATTTTCTTGTGCTTTGTTTATATACATAACTTAGAACTATTTTTGTAACTTCATGTTAGAAAATAATTTTGAAATGAAAATAAGTATATGCATAAAATGAAAAAATCTTGAATTTTGCCCATAACAGACATTAAACAACGTTATTAAGTGGAAATATTATTTAATAATATGCATCATTCATATTGAAAGTTTATTTCGCAATAAATTCGTTGCGCAATTCATTTGTGAGGCGTAACTAGATAAGATTTTATGAAGATCTAGATTTTAATTTATGTTTCGCAATAAGAATATGGCGCAACATATTTTATAATGCGACTGCTAAGCGAAACTGTTGCACAAATAAAGTAACAGGCATGCACATCTGCATGGTAAAAGAAAGAGCTTAGTATACTCATGAGTTTAGTTAATCAGTTTCGTAATTTCTGATGAGAGATTTAGATATTTTGTATTTTTAAAAAAAGACATACGATTGGACTTCCCTGTAGCTCTAGAATGACATCAAATTTTAATGTCGTAATTCGCTAATCTCATGTCTCATATTTATAAAGAAATTAAACCAAGATTGCTTTTATAATGATAAACTCTTTCGACCACAGACGTTGTGATGGCAGATACAAATACCTCTTCTAAGGACGTTCAGATACTTATTTTGTAATGAAAAGGGGATGATCTCCAGCATAGCCACCCTGCACCCACCCAGCGATACAAACCCACAAGAAAGTGATACGTAAATGACATCAGACAAAACCTCAAATCACAAAAACACACGACAATAATCACTAGAACATCATACAAAACAATCGAAATAGACGTACAAATACATCAAACATTAATGACAACACATAAAAGGAAGGAGACTAATGTGCATCAGGCGCCGACTTTGGACGGTCATCTGCTATAAGCAAATAGTGTGGTTATCCGGATTACGTGCGCACAACCCTCCCACTTATCCGGATACACAGAGGTCTCCATAGACGCACAATTGCTGTATAAACATGAAACTTCTCACTTTAAGGTGACGTTACAAACAAGACAGTTAATCGCAGTGGCCTTTGTAAAACAAATTCTATGTAAAAGGATCTAAAAAATTCTTTAGCATGCGTATAACAGTTTGTGCTCTGCTGGCTGAAGCGAACTCAAGATCAACCACCCGAGAAGTCTGACTAACTTTCAGATAGGACAGAGAATCAGGACCCTGTCTTCTCTGGCGAGATTTAAACAAGGCCGATCATCGAGTCCCGTCGTCACGGTTAACCATTGTGCAACGCTGGGAAAGAAACTGGTGAAAAAACTGTAGACTGGTCAAGTACCATGCCTGGTGTTCTTTTGATGACGTTCGGATCATATCCTCGGTAAATCAGGCGTCCGACTATTTTCTTACATTTGTGGTTGAAGTATGATCTGCCTTTGGTCCTTCTAATTTTATTTACTTAGTCACCGTAAAATGAAAGTAATGAAATTCGCAATGATACATACTCTGATGCTGGAGTTGTCCCAACTTTTGCAAGAAGTTCAGAATAGTTTTTGTAAAATTTTCCAAAAAAGATTTTACAAGTTTATGATATCTTAATCGTTGATTGATAGGTTTCTTTGTAATTTGTTAATTTTTATCATGGAAGTCCGAAACACGAGAGCAAGCTCTAGCGTATCTGATTAGTTGAGAGATAAATATGCCGTAGGATGGCAACATTGGAACATCCCATCAAGCCAAGGAACACTCTGATTCAAAACAAATGTATACTGAAGACGCAATCATCAATGAGTCAACAATCAAGATGCTGGAATGAGACAATATTCAATGTTGTTTGAGGCCAAATATTCCAATGAGCACAAAGGGTACCCTTCTCCTAGCTGACACATTCCTTTATTCATGAGATGTAGAACCAATACAGTCTGTGCTTTGAAATAGCAAAAAGAAGCTTACATCGTAATTCGTTGTCCATTGGTTTCGTTGGTTTATGTGTCACAGTTGTATTTCATCTTCTTTAACTCATTTATATGATATGATTTGCTGTTTCTTGTCCATTTTGCGTCTCTTTCTGTGGGTGTCTGCTTTATGCTTTTGCTGTGGGTGCTGCATTAACTCTCCATCAATAATCCAACCATTCAGGGTAACATTGGCACCATCTGTCCCAGTAAACAGGAAATCAAAGAAACTAAGAGCATAACAGTGACCTACCTAGCAATACTACTATCGATCAGTGACAACGGCCATTTGAACATATGTCTTTGCGAGAAAACGTAACGATTTATAAAATCACCATCACCATCACTAACTTGTGCAGCAACATTCCCTCTTCGCCTTCCTATGGCGCATTCATTTCACAACTTATATGCTATACAAGAGCATGTTCTAAGTATGAAATCTACATATCGAGGACAAAGAGGCTCGCCAGTAAGCTTTTCGTTTAAGGTTATTTGGAGGAACGGCTTAAGGTATCACTTAGGAAGTTTTATTGTCGCTACAAAGAACCGATCTCATATCGACATTGGCCTATCAAGAATAATTTATGTCATTCTTGAGTACGACCTATCAAATAGACCGTCTTTCACCTACATGGACATTACCGTATTTGGCACGTTTCATTCATTCTACTGGGTGTTGCTTGTAGTCAGAAGACGCTCACTCATCCTGGTCAGCTGGTCCTGCCTCCATTCTGATGTTTGTGATTGTCTTGTAAATGTAGACTTTCATAAATATGCCATATTCCCCTGGATCTCAGACTCCTAAATTACGATAAGTACATCTTGTCTGGTAACATAGGGTAATCAAAGATTACATAGCTCGCCGTCTGGTAACATAGGGTAATCAAAGATTACATAGCTCGCCGTCTGGTAACATAGGGTAATCAAAGATTACATATCTCGCCGTCTGGTAACATAGGGTAATCAAAGATTACATAGCTCGCCGTTGCAGGATTTTTTTTTCAAAAATCAAATTACTTCAAAAATACAAAAGTATTGGCATGAGGATTCTATGCGTCTAATGTTAGTCTCATCCCTTAGAGAACTTCAGATACAGCAAACATATGAGTAATTAAATAGTAGGTTAATTGTTAAGGTGAAAGTCCAAGGAATCTACATGTGGAATATCAAAGCGCTACCTCTTACAGTTAAAGAGATATAGCCCAGGTTAAAGTTTTGGAAAAGTAGAAAAAAGTCCAAGGTCAAGGTCAAGGTCACTAGGTTAAAGGTCATGGTCTCAAAATGAAATTTCTCATCACAAGGTATTTACTTGTGAGATATGAAAGCCCTACCTCTTATGGTTGTAGAGATATAGCCCAGGTTTTTGTTTTAAGTAGGTCAAAGTCAAGGTGAAGGTCACCAGGTCAAAGGTCATTTTCTCAAATGAAAGGTCTCATCACAAGGTATCTAAAAAATCTACATGTGAAATATGAACGCCGTACCCTTTATGGTTGAAAAGATGTAGCCCAGGTTAAAGTTTTGTCGACGGATGATGACGACAACATTAGCTGTTCGGACGTTCGTCCCGGCGAGATGGTATGACAATATTATAATTTTAATTTCGTCTTTCAAAGAAGTTCTGCCTATTTGATAATCATCATAACGTGTGTCCTTTTCCAATACCTTTAGAAATCGTTCTTGGAAACGTTTAATGGTATTCTATTGCACAACAGATAAAGATTAGGATTAGGATTGAACATGAAAAAAGAGTAAAGGAGTAAAATTATGAAATAAAGAATAAACTTTAACACAATATCAAGATGCTACATCATTAAAGTAAAAGCTTGAAATAACTCCTAGATCTCATATATCATAATTGAAAATATTTCGGTCTTTCTAAGTTGATGTATTTGGTACGTCTGCTTCATTCCTGCGAACATTTCTGATAAGCAAAGCTAAATAATTTAAAACAAAAAAGGACATTAAAATTGCATTTTTGCTGTTATGTTTCAAAATAAAAAAAAAAGAAATTGAAGTATGTTTTTTTTTATTTTTCAAATAATTATAGATACAAAAGAAAGACAGACTGTATCCAAAGAGGAATGCATGCCACTGTATGGGACTTTCTATGGGACTTACGTTGTACGAAATTGTGAATACAGTTCACAGAATGTCACGAGGGATACATTTTCGACGAACAAAAGCACAGACATTTTCGATATCTTACCGGTGACATCATCCAACAATAAAGTGTACAAGAATAGGTACATAGCCGAATGTCATGGTTTAACTGAATATAAGTTTTGGAAGCTTTTGTTCGATGTGACGTTCTGCTTCTTAGAAGGGAGTGTTCAAAAGACAGGATTTTCAACGACTGATATTGCTAATGATTTCTTGGAACAGGGATGTGAATACACAGTTTTACCTTCCGAACAAACACGTTCTAGATTCTGCATTATTTTCCGTCAAGAAAAAAATGTGACAAACAACCTAAGGGTCCCTATTAGAACCTCCGCTGGCATATTCAGAAGTCTAGAAAGCTGTATTGAGTATATGACGAGTGAAGTCCATTGTTTGGCATGTAATAACTTTAGATTTGAGGAACAGTTTGCATCGAAGTTTGGAAGATCAATGAATGCCTTATTTACATTCGCTCCAATTAAACAAGGAAAGGTGAGCTATACATAATCTTAAAAAATGTTTTGCTTTACGAGGAAAGGTAGACACTGTAAACGTGGTTATTTTCGCTTGAAGGAATCATCGCGAACTATCCATTGGAATAGTATGCGTTAGAGATAGAGCTGCAACGATTCACCGCGGTGCACCGAGAATCGAATCGCGAGTCCTAGTGGTCAGAAACGATTCGAGTCGAATAGTCTTAATAATGCAGAAAAACGTTCAGAACGTTCTAACATTCAACTTTAAAGTATTCACTAATCGGAGGATTCCCAATGAGAATGATTTTAGGTGGTAATTTAGAATAAAAGATTAACCTTTCAAGTGCATTTAACCTAGCAATTCGTAAGAAAATACAGGGTCAGAGGAAATTCGAACTGGCGACTTTTACCGCATTTCAACAAGTACTACCCCAAATTGAAATGCATCTTTTAAAGTATTTTACATTTGCATTTCTTTGTGCAAACTGGTTAATTATCATGTATCTTTTGTGAACAGTATCGAATTTATATCCCCTGAAGGCCGTTCTGTGGAGGGGGAAGGGGGTTGTCCTTGAATAATATTTCCACATGATACATAAACATATATATCATACAGTGCTTTCAAGTGAACTGGGTTTTTTTTATGCATAATTCCTTTTTAGATTAAGATTTTCAATTAAATTTTCAAATAAAAGGAAAAAATAAAAATATCCATGGGAAATAAGATTGTAAATAATTCGAACCGAAAAAAAACAAAACAAAACGAATCGAGACATAAAAATCGAAATCGAACCGAATCGAGAAGTTCCCGACTCGTTGCAGCTCTAGTTAGAGTTATTTTGGCGAAATCGGGAGTATGCCCTTTGTTTTTCATACTGGTGGTAATTTTCACTCGGGGGTTATTTCCGTGATATCAATACAAGCGCAAAAAACCTCAAAAATTTCCACGTTTATAGTATGTGTAGTCGAATTATGAAATATGTGCATCTTAGAGCAAGCAAATGCTGTTGAAGAATTGTCCCTGACCAACAATCAGAAAAAGACCTAGAAAAATACTCTTATATTTGTAGAGTTTAAAGTCCGTATTCCCTGGATAAGATGAATGCGTCATTTTTTTGATTATGTATAAAAATATCTAAAAAGCATATATCATGTCATAAAAACAACTAAAAACAACATTTATCTAACTATTTGATAGATGTGAAAGGTTGTATGAATTTCTTTTACAGAGAAATACTATGATAAAATCGACGGAGTCTGCCAAGGTCTTGTTTCGTAACCTGAAGCTGAAAAGACAGATTAACGCTACATCTTCAGGCGTATCTATTGTCACACAATGGGATCGAGCGGCATTCTTTTACAAGACATTCATGGAAAGTGCTTTAAACGATTTAGAACCCTACTTAGATTTTTATGATGGTATCTATTTTGAAAACAAGTCATCTTATTCAGGGAAATTTAGTTCCTTGTTTGATATTCATCTACGTAGGGAGATACATTCAGAGATGTTTCTATCAGAGATTAGTACATGGCTCGACAGTCATAAAGTACAATATACTGAGAAATCTGAAAATGGTACAAACCTCTACGAGATAACCTCCCCAAGACCAGATTCAACACTTCAGTGTCCAGAATGTAAATTTATAGGGTACTTTAAACATGAATATGACTATTCGGTTAAGATTATTAAACTTATGAAAAATTTCAGAGAATTCCCTACTCGCGACTGCCTTGAAGTCCAAGGGAGATTACTAATCTTAAAAGGTAAACATTCCTTCAGTGTTAAATGCCAGAGGCATAAAATGGTCCAATTTAATCAATCTGAGTTGGAAACATTATCGATAATACAGTATGTTTTACTATGCTCATCCTCCATCTGTTTATGCTCAGTCTTGTCATGTTATCTAAAACACATTCTTCGTAACACAGTGTTGGGATATTCCTACCTCCTTCTGATTTTTGTGTCCTTTTTGAATCAGTCAGTGACAACATTCATTGCTCACTATTCAACTTTGAAAATCTGCTATGCCATGAAACTGATGTCAAGATCACTAAGTCTTGTAATTCAAACGACTGCACTCATGGGAAGTGCTAGTTTTGTCTATGTAACTATCGGTTTAAAAAGTACAGCCAATGAAAATCTTCTCAAAAACAGAGTTCATGCATGTGTAGTGCTTACGGTCTCCGTTCTAGCGCCAGTTGTTCTAACCTTGTTAGTAAATCTGCTCAGTAAATCGGATTCTAAAGTTGTTACTAGTTGTCTTTTGACGTTTCTCTCTAATGATACGTTTTCTTACGTTATGGTCACTTTAGTATTTGCTCTGATTGTCTTATTTGTAGTAGGAATAGCAATTTATAAAACAAAAGCAAACGAAAATTTAAGTCTGATAAAAGGTTGTTTCCGTTTCGAAATTTCATTCGCCACGATTGCTGTACCGACCAGTATATTTCTTATTGTACAATATTTTGAGAGTATCGTCGATTTTCAGATTAAAACTTGGGTTTATGTCATTCTGACCGGCTTACAAATTCCATTTCTAGTGATTCCGTTTTTTTTATCCCGAGATAAATCAAACTATGAATCTTGTGGATATGATGAATCAAGTTATTGTAAAGTGATTCACAATTGTCGCCGCCAATAGATGTTCTATTGTTTACTTGAAGTCTTTTTCAGTCGACTCTCTAGATTTAACGTTTTATACTTCCGGTACATACTTGTGGTGCAAATGTATTACTTTCTTCATTTTCAAAATGAGTAACTTATTGTTTTTCTTGTAAAGATGGAATTGCATGTATATACACTATTTTGCAGACAATTTCCATGTTTTATATAACGCTTTTGAAAAGTTATTTTCTTCGCAAATAATACGGACCTTTTACAACTTTTTATATTCTTAAAGAAAATTTCTAACGAATTTTAATGCCCCAGATTAAATACTAAATCCTCTTTAGTGATGCTTCCAGCCAAAGTGATTTTCAGAAACATTTTAAATTCATTTCAGTATCGTCCTCTGGTTTTATATTTTTGATATAAAATATGTGCAATTACTTTGTAGAGAATGGGCGACTCCAGAAATCCTGTAGGGTCGATTCAGTTGCATAGTTAAACATATCCATAATAATCAATCCTTTATTATTTCATACACTATATGGTTGAATAGACGATAAATTGTTTTTCACCTTCATTGATGATATTTAAGTACATGATTTATTTTTCATTATTATGTGCACATGTATTCATTATAGATTATTTAGGCTTATAACTCTTCCACTTTTTGGTCTGATCAGCACTTCTGTAATGCTTATTTATTTTTATAACTCTTCCACTTTGTTATGTGAAAACCGGGGGGGGGTATTTTGTTCGTTTATATTTATTTTTATCTTATTTTTTTATTCTTATTTTATTTTTTTCATTTTTCTAAATATGAATTGTCGTAATTGTTGATTGCTTAGTGTTACTTTTAACTAGATTTAGCGAAGTTCTGTTTCTGAAGTTATATTTAGTAATGCAGAAATTACGTAAGAAAAACATAATATGATCCAAATAGAAGAACTGAACAACATTTTATCCCATAGTGAAAGGTGCAAAAAATCCTATTTTTATTTCGTAAGAACTTTTGTGAAATTGGGCACTGGTGTAGAGTTTATGCAATCATATAATTATATCTTATAGAGGATGCTGCTTTAATAGCGGAATTGGTTCATTCTTTATCATCGTGATTTGACCATTGGTTGTTATGAAACAACAGGTACATGTACATACGCGTGGACTATTTTGTCTGTACTCTCCATATTGTCATTTGCGTTTCTCTTAATGTGTAGTGTTTTCAATTCTACTTACACGTCTTTGTGCTTGGTTTATCTGTATGAAGAATTCAAATAAAGAAAACATAAATTATTTATTTAGTCTCAACTTTATTTTTTAGGGAAAATTTCTTCTGTCTTCCAACAAGAATGTCTGAACATATATCTTTACAAAATAGTATCAAGTGAACTGCTGCATTGATAATCAGTGAATGGAAAAGTATAATATCTAATTTGAAGATGACTCCATCATATCCTAAAGTATTCCAAATATTTTATAAAAACATTTTCCAGCTCTAGAAAATGACATTTATTGAATATAAAATAAAATGGTCAGGAGGTAACATGAAGCATTGCGTCATCATTAGAACAAACAAAAAATATTTACATGTATGCATCATTATAATTCACCACTAGCTTTATCCGTGATTTTCATTAAATACATGAATATACGATGCAGTAAGAAAAACATAAACTTCAATGAATAGCAATTATGCACCAAGATTTGCAACAACAAAAATTAAAAAAATTAAAAGATGATGCGACTTTTGCACGGGTTGCCAAAATTCATCATAGTAACCTGACATAGTGATCACCGATTTAAAAGAAATCAAAGAAAGGAGGGGATCTCCAACAACAACCAGTTGCAGCACCAACAGCAAAACCTAAAAAACACCCCATGCAAAACAAAGAGCAGACACACACAGAAAGAGACGCAAAAGGTGCAAGGAACACAAAACCAATGGGCAACCGACTTAGAACGGCCATCTGCCACGCCAGTAGCAGACGGTGTGTTATCCGGATTACGTGCACACAACCCTCCCACTGTTCCGATGACCCAGACGTCTCGAAGGACGCACAGTTGTGGTGTAAAATAACCTCCTAAATGTAAGATGACCATACAAACAGACAGCATGACGCAGGGGTCCAACGGATATGGGAATTGATATAATAAAGCTTACTCTCACGCAGCAAGATACGCCGGGCCCGTTTGGATTTCCATAACTCCATAAGGACAAATCGGATGAATCTGAAAATCGAAAGGCCTTCCGCTTCAAAGTCTGATCACAAGGTACGAATATCATGAACATCCGTTGACGCATATTCAATTCATTGCGTTCCACGCACCCTCAGCTTAACATGTATGTGCATAACCCCCCCCCCCCCATTACACACAAATCCTCGATTATGCGACAAAAAATTAAGAAACCTGTACATATGTCATAGAACAACCTTTCTGCTTAAAGTATACAAATGTTCAAAACATTTCACCCAAAAATACATTTGTAAAGAATTTTTAACTATTTTAGTATATTTTCACAGTATTTTAACATTTTACGTCCCATAACTACGTAACGACAACTCAGATGAACCTGACAATCGAAAGGCAGCTTTCTCTTCAAAGCCTGATCACGATGTACAGATGTTATGAAAATTAGTTGACTCATATTCAAGTTATTGCGTTCCATGCACCTATTGTTTGCCCTTAGCTTAAAATGTATATTCATATACTCCCCCCCCCCCCCTATTATACAGAATTTCTCGATTATGCGAAAAAAAAATTAAAAACTCGTTAAACATGTGAAAGAACATCCTTCCTTCTTAAAGTATGAAAATTTTCAAAAAATTTCACCCAAACATAGATTTTTAAAGATTTTTAAAAAATATTTTTAAAATTATTATATTTTCCCAGTATATTTAAGTTCTAAGTCTCATAACTCCATAACTAGGAAACGTATGAACCCGACAATCAAAATGCGGCTTCCTCTCCACAGTCTGATCACAATGTATAAATATCATGAAAATCCGTTGACCAATATTCAATTAATTGCGTTCCGTAGGCAGACGGACGGACAGACGGACGGACGGACAGACGGACAGACAGACGGACAGAAAGACTTCGCCATACCATAAAACGTCCCGTCAAATGACGGGCGTATAAAAACAGGAGGCATACGGAATACAGTCCGTGTTCTGCCGGCTGTAGCGAGTGTAAGCCTGTCGCAGACTACTAATTGTAAAATCCGTGGATGAATTTAACTTAAGTCATTTTCTGGAACTTTGAAATACAAAGTCCTGGTAATAAGTTTTACCGTTTATTAACATACGAAAGTAACACGTTCATCATATATATAGCAGTATGAGAATGAAGTGTAACATACAAAATCATATGCGCAGTATATATTAGGAGCATGGGATATTTCACAATCATATAGAAATCGCCATCGAAATTCATGACTGAATTGGAATTCAGACGTATAATTTATACCTTTTCCTCTTTCCCTGTACGTATGATACGTACAGGGAAAGAGGAAAAGGTATTTTACAGAAATCGGGGCGAAAAATTTAACCTAAAAATGTTGACATGTTTTTTTACCTGCTGAATCGTTTATTTTAGTTTTCATATGGACATCCAGGCATCGTTCGATTCGTTTACACTTCAGCTATTTGCTTCTATAACGCACAAGTCGAAATAATGTCACTAGAAGACACAGCACGGCCGTTTTCCTGCTCCCTTACCGAACCTCGACCTACTTCACCGCTGCCATTGTCATTTAAATCACGTGATCGCTAATAACAGAAATATGTGCGTGACGTCATAAGACACACCTCCAAACCTTACGATGTATTCAAAGCTTATAAATGCTTTAAAAAATAATGAAGTAGCATAAGTCTAATCTAAAAAATAAGGCAAACAAAATTTTTCAAAACGTTCCATTTTATTTTGACGTTTTTTATTTATTATATTTTATTTCTGTTTCTTCAGCCCGGAGTTGCACACGTCATTAGCGATCACGTGATTTAAACGACAATGGCAGAGGTGAAGTAGGTCGAGGTTCGGTAAGGGAGCAGGAAAACTATTAGGAGCCTGGGATATTTCACAATCATATAGAAATCGCCATCGAAATTCATGACTGAATTGGAATTCAGACGTATAAACAAAGTTACCTAAAGTTAGAACAAATCCTCGCCATTTCGTCTATTTTGCACCAAGACCTTTCTGTTTCTGTTGCTGTCAAGTGACCTAAGAACACCTCGTATCGACAGACGTGGGGTTTCACACAGGCGGGAATGACAATTATTTCAATTACATCAGGTTAGCTCGTGATCGTAAAGTTAACGTTTGAAATTAGACTTATCTTCTCCTAGACAATTGGAAATATCCGATATACAAAATGATTAGAGATGAATTAAAGATCAAAATAACTAATCTGCCTAATTATTGTGGGGGAGAGGCCATATGGTTACACGAGCACATGCATGTTATCACCCGAGGAGTCTGACTGAGATTCAGAGAGGACAGGTGGTCGGGAACCGTCATCACAGAGAGATAGAATACAATTCTTAAGAATGAGCTGGTACAAGGCTTTAGATTGGCCCAGTACCAAGCCAAGTGTCCGTCTGGTGACAGAAGGATTATATCCACGGTATAAAAGGCGTTCGATAATTCTAACACAATTTCGATGGTAATTATGTCTACGTTTATCCTTCTTATTTCGTTAATTATGACACCATAAAATGCAGGTTGTGAAATGCCCAAAGTAATATATTCTGCTGCTTGTATGGGTCCAAAAGAAGATGACAATATGTTTTGTAAAATTTCCAGAAAGTCTTTACTAGTTTATGAAAGCGAAAACCTTTGACCCAAAAGTTTCTTCGTTATTTGTAAATTTCTACTATGAAAATCCAAAACATCAGTACATGCTCTAGCATACCGGATGAGCTGTGAAATGTAGATACCGTATGACGTATGAACATCACCGTCAAGCCAGGGAAAATTTAATCTGTTGAATCACAATCATCTCTTTTGTCATACATCATTAAAAATTTTGATATTTAGGTCCATAATTGGAGTTTCTGTATTTATAACGTTTGCCTTGTTAAGAGTCAATTCTTGTGGATAGATTACATTTTTATACTTTTCAAAAATAGGACTGTCGATAGTAAGAATATCATCCAGGTACAAAGGAACTTTTAGAACATCTGAATTATAGTCATTTTAACAGAATCCATTCGATATGTCTGACTTTTCGACACTTTACACAATAATCCTTCATTCAAAAGTGAAAGACAGACTCGCAAAAATTAACAGCAATGCCTTTACAAGCAAAAACGGCAATCGAAGATATAAATATGTTGTTGTTTACTATTACAAAACCTACATCGTCAGAGAAAGGTCTGATTCTAAAAATAAATACACAGAAACAGATAAAATTTAGATGCTAAGCTTCCTGATTGACATCTTTTTTTTGTGTGTGTTTTGAGGAAAGGTATCAAAAAAAAATGTTCGGCATTCCAATGAGAACCAATTGTGCCCCACTCCTTGCCGACAAGTTTCTTTACTCGTACGAAGCTGAATTAATCAAATCTCTTATCACTGAGGGAAAAGCACTTAGCTCTTAACTATACATACAGATACAAAGATGATGTGTTTCCATCACTTGTCCAAAGGATCTGTAAGAAGAAGGGCTTGGTTTAGCCCTGAAATCATTCGATTGTTTCTCGTGCGCTGTCCTTCCTTTGAAGGAAAAGGTTGTTCATGATAAAAATATAATGTATTAGAAAATTTCTCATAAGTATTTATTTTAAGAAATTTGAAGCAAGATTTTATGATTATGACCTGAATAGGTAAGGGATAACAATGTCTGAAAAAGTATAGCGAACGAAAATATACAAACAATGCATTTTTAAAACAAATTTTAAGTGATCTTTAAAAGTCCCCTCTTATTCTAAAAATGAAAAGGAACAAATTACTTCGAAACCATTGTGTCGATGTCATCGGTGAAATATGCAATCCGGAAACTCATAACCGTACTAAACAGCCGCATTGTAAGCTTCCATGCGCAAAATACACAATGTGTAGAAATAGACATCTTTATATCGTTTATTTCATTCGTGTATGCTGTATTTATCATCGGAATTCACTGAGAATATATTGTTCTATGGTATAACAAGAAGAATGGGCAACCTTTATCTATTTCACCTTTTTAAATCAGATTCTTAAAACATGGCCCATCCCCTTTTTTTTCATTTTTCGTCTGTGGGACATTGTTCCACCCCGAGTTACAAAACTCAACTTGGTTCATAAAACTGGCATTTATAATATACACCTTTGGTAAAAGTGGCATTCTGTAACTCGGGCTGAAAAAAACGTTGTAGAATTTTTTTTCCGTTTTTCATTTATTTATATAGAAAAAAACGCAGAATTTAACCCAAATATCAGTATTGTTATTGATAATTTATTCAACCGGACATTAGATGCAGATATGCATCAAGTTAGTTGATATTTCTACTGAAAATTTCTTCAAATTTCCTATTTTGAAATTTCTACTTTTTCACAGCAAATTTTACGTCTTATTCGTAGAGCTCCTTTGCAGTTTACCTCAGCAGAATCTAAACTTCGGAGCTTGAAGTCAAAGAAGAAAAAACTCAGAAGCCTATTTGAACATAATAATGTCCTACGACATGGTCACATGAATACCTTACTCTATGACAAACCTGACGACTTCAATATCAGCATCAGAACCTTTCCTTTCATAAGTAGCAATATTCCCACATCGCCTACATATGGAGTGTTTATATCTCAATTGATATGTTATGTCAGAGCATGACTTAGGGCACCTGGTCCCACCTCTAGCTTGCTAGGGGGCCCGTCTATGTTTAATTTTGTGCTCTATTGTGAGTGCTGTTGAGATTATCGTCAGGATCTTCTTTAACTCATTAGTACCAATTATACAGATTTTGTTCTGAGCGCTCTCAGTGACCGACTAACATCTTCCCTGAGGAAGTTCCACAGACAAAACATGGAACTCGTCATACACTATGAAGTCCGATTTCCCAGAATGGTAAGTGATATTCTGTCTTAGACCATTTGAACCATCTAACCACAGACCATACTCTGGTGGAAGTAACCGGACGTGACATGTCTGCCGAACTGAAGCGACGGGTGTTGCAAGGAAGAAGGGGATGCTGACTCTTGCTGGGCACCAGGTCTCACTCCCTTATTGGAAATTCGCTTCTGTTTAAATGGTGGAATATTTTGTTTGTTTGCTTTGATTCCTGTTTTATCATAATTTTGTATGCCCTTCTGTTAATGATTTTCGAATTTTCCATTTTGTTCTCTATAATGGGATATGGTTCTTGCCCATATTTGTCATGTCAACTCATAAACATAGCAACAAAATTGGATATGCCAAGCCAATGAAAATTTCAAGAGAGCGAAAGAAATAAAAAATCGAGAAAAAAAATTACAAAGAAAAAACGCAAAGACTTTAAGGTCATTTCTGTATTATCAGAAAAAAAAGGATGAACTCATACCCAGTTGGAAAGAATATATCTAAAACAAAGTTTTCCTTGGTCCTTGAAAAGCTTTTCTTCGGTTTCAACTTTACCCAACGTTCTATTGAACAATTCGTCTATTTCAATTTTCCATTTCGTTTTCAATCATAATCAAAATATAGGAGGCTAACACTCTATTTCAATCCCTTCAATAGTTTTTGGCCTCATTTTAATTAAATAACTCGTTTGTAAAAACCCTATAGGAAATTTGGATTTGCTCACTCTAAACAAAATATACATTCATAAATTAAATGAGGTGTGTCCATTCTTAAAGAAGAAAAAAAGAAGTGCCGACTCTGCTCTCAGAGAGCAGACTTTTGGGCGCAATTTGAAAGTTTGCTTCACTTGACATACATGTTTCGGTAAATGAATCCTCATCAGTGGTATTTAAAGCTTAAAAATTATTCTATATCTTAGTATATTTTAAAAGACTTCAAAAAGTTAGAAAATATCAAGATTAGATATATGTATTTAGTAACGTAATTAAATGAGAAATGTGGCCAAAAATCGTTGGGAGAAGGATGGAGAGATTGTGTAAGGATGTTTACCTTCTATGTATTTAGAATAAAGTAGCAGATAAGATTAGAAAAAAATGATACTACATGTATTTTTTTCTGCCTTGATTCGATCTTGCTAAAAGTATCACTGAGAGAAAACTTCAAGATATCGAATAAGATGGTTGAAAAACCATGTTTTTACAAACCATAGTACTGACATGAAGTCAACAAACTGCAGAATTTACTAAAGGCTACGACCTCTCTGTCATACAATATCTTTGACAATGTCCATTGTACAAAGTGAAAGCCTTGGACATCAGTGCAACAGTTTATTTATGTAATCGCTCTTAGAGAGATATTATTTAACATTATCATAAGGACTAAGCATGCACCCTTACCATGTGATAGATCTACAGATTCTGGATTCAATGAAAAGCCTGGTACAGCAGGATTTCGATGGCTTTCTAGGGTGTACCCTGTAGCCAAACAGGGGAAGCTTATTCCTCCCGGGCACCTGGCCCCACCTCTAGCTTGCTAGGGTCCGCCGATGTTCAATTTGGTTCGCTATTGTGGGTGCTGTTGGGAATGTCGTCAGGATCTTCTTTATCTCATAACTGATACTGTGAAAACAATTTTTCGATCTTTGGCTTTTTCCATATTTTGCAGGATTTCAACGGTTTTATTCAATGAGTAGTAGTGCATGGACAGACATGGGTGATTTCTGTCAAAACAATGCTATTTTAAAAGGGTGTACTTGATACTGTGAAAGGATTTTTTTTTTTTGGTTTATTGATTTATCCATATTTTGCAATTTTCTGCATTTTGCATGTTGCCGTTAATGCTTATAAGTGATATGCTCTTTATAAAGGCATTTCAATAAGTTCAAACATTGAATAATTTGTAGTCCATTAATCGATTTTAACATATCTGGTTATTATCTTTTTTTTTGTACAATTGAATCGCTGGGACAATGGGCAACCGGTGCCGACTTTGGACGGCCATCTGCCACGGAAATAGAAGAAGGTGTGGTTATCCTGGATTATGTGCGCACAACCCTTCATCTTTTCCGATTACCCAGAGATCTCAAAGAACGTACAATTGTGGTGTAAAACAATCTCCCCACTGTCAGATGACCACGCACAAAAAAGACCGCAAAACACAGGGGCCCAAGCAACACAGATGAGTATGTAAATGGATATAAAAAGAGGGCATACGTAATACAATCCGTGCTCTGCCGCCGCGAGCTCATGTATGTTAACACCCGAGGAGTTCGACTGACATCCAGAGAGGACAGGTGTCTTCTTTAAAGATGTTTGGACAGGGCCCATCATGGAGTCCCGTCGTCACAGTCAGTCAGAGTGCAAGTTTTAAGAATGCGCTGGTACAAACTGTAGATTGGTCAAGTACCAAGCCTAGTGTCCGTCTGGTGACATTAGAATCATATCAACGATATAAAAGGTGTTTGATGATTCTGACGCATTTTCGATAGTTATGATGTCTATCTTTGATCCTACTAATCTTGTTAATTATGTGACCATATAATGCAGGTTGTGAAATACCCAAAGTAATATACTCTGTTGCCTGTATTGGTCCGAAAGAAGTTGACAATAATTTTGTTGTAAAATTTCCAGAAAGTCTTTACTAGTTTATGAAAGCGAAAAACTGTCCTAAAAGCTTCTTTGTAATTTGTAAACTTCTTCTATGAAAATCCAAAAAATCAGTACATGCTCTAGCATACCGGATGAGCTGTGAAATGTAGATACAAATGGACGGTAATCTAGGAACATCACTGTCAAGCCAGGGAAAATTTACTATGTTAAATCCAAAGTCATCTCTCACACTTGTATGAATCTCTCCATTTACAATTTTTATATTTAGGTTCAAAAATGGTGTTTCTGTGTTTGAAGCGTTTGCCTTGTTAAGAATCAATTCTTGTGATAAACAACATTTTTATACTTTTCAAAAGCAGGATTCTCGATAGTAAGAATATCCTCCAGGTAACTAGAAGTTCCAATGAAACATGTCACATCATCATTTTTTCTTTGCTTTTTAAGATTTTGGATAAATTCCTTTTCATACGTGTATAAAAATAAATCTGCAACAAGAGGTGCACAACTAGTACCCAACTTCCTTGTAGAATTTCTCACCAAATCCTACATAAACATTGTCCAAAAGGAATGACAAGGCAGTACACAGGTCACCACATGTCCATGATTTGTATGATTTGTAATCTGTGGCGGAAAAGAAACCCTTAGATTCAGATGTGCAAATATAATTTTTCCCCTTTCGATTAAAACACAATTTAATGAGTTTGGACAGTCGATCATTTTGTGTTCAGTCAGGCAGAATTTTAAAAAGAATTCTTTCGATAGGGGGATTCATCAAATTTAAAAAAAAAACAAGAAGGAAAGACCTTATCGGCTAGTCGAATTGTCCTCTACTCAATAGTATCCATATTGCGATATTACTACACCGTGGGCTGCAGTCAAATGTTACCACTCGGGCAATGGAAATTTGTAATTTTTTCCGAAGCAAAATATGGTCTATAAAATAGCGAAGTCCGTCCGTCCGTCTGTCCATACGTCCGTCAGTTCATCAACATTTTCGTTAAACTTGTGCGCTTTTATAAAGTCTTTTTTTTTTTTAGAAAACTGTTTGGAGCAGGAATTTGAAACTTGTCTGAAGATGTTTGGACAGGGCCCGTCATGGAGTCCCTTCGTCACAGTCATTCAGAGTGCAAGTTCTAAGAATTCGCTGGTACAAGACTGTAGATTGGTCAAGTACCAAGCCTAGTGTCCGTCTGGTGACATTAGGATCATATTGAAGAATTGTATCTTTAAGAAGTTTTATATTGCTTTGTAACCTGACACGCAAGGACGGAAAGTGCATTGTTCAAGTCTCCATAAGAACGAACATAACGAATAATATAATAATAATAATGATATAGTAGTCAAAATTTCTAAATTATGGCTTGTTAGGTGATGATGACAGCCATTCAATCACAATATAGAATGTCACTGATCATTCTGGATATCAAATGCTTTTATAACATCCCCGTAGCGACCGAAGAACTGATGATTTCAGTCGTTGTGAAACATAACTTTCACACACGTTGACCATATTACATTGTTCAGATTGAGGATCACTGACGAGGGTTTAGTATCCGAAACGTGCATGTGTGGTCAATGCTGCAAATTTATCTGTTCTTGAGTGATGCTATTGAATTTGAAGACGTTTAACATTGGTGGACTTAACCTTTCTCAAAGAACACTTAAACATAAAATATTGTTCTTCATATGATGATATGTTGCACGTAAATGGCAAAACTTTCCATTTAATTGTTCTCTGGATATACCTCTATTCTTAACCATAATGGATAACCATCATGTAATTGGTAATGATGCTCGTAGTATGATAGGCCTAAGATAAATTCATATAAGGTAGATTTAGACAGTATTTATCTTTTTTAATCGAATGGGATTCCCATGCAAGATATTATAAGTACATTTTTATATCACGTGAATGGCTACAGTGCTTATGATCGATTTGAAAATTGTTAATTGTACTCTTAACCACTAACACGACAGTCTACACCTAACTTCAAGTGCAGATTCTAGAACTGTTTACAAAACCAGTTTTCACACTATTGCTACTCTATTTAGGGACAACACAAATCAGGCGCATGTCAAATAAAGGTGAGATCATTGACGAAGTACACCGGTCTTTGAAAACTGACACGCAAGGACGGAAATTGCATTGTTTAGTCTCCATAAGAATAGAACATAACGACTAATATAGTAGTTATTTCTAACCGAACACCTGAATTAATATACTCCATTGTATTGTCATTCAAAACAAATGTTTTGATACAAAAAGAATTATATTTTTAGGAAGTATTATTTTGCTTTTATGAAGGGGAATTCTTTGATTAAGTTTGATTAAGAACCCATATATTCTTCTTTGCAATATTTCAAATTTTGCTTTTGAATAATTTAGTTTCATTAATTATACTCTCCAATTGTTCGCTCATCTGAAATCGATTCAAATTATAGGCAGATATTTTCAATTTACACATTCCGGCTTTAACTTTGAAATTCTACCAAACAACTTTAAGTATTTTCTTCATAAAAGCAATATGAAACGTCTCAAAATAGAGTTCTTTCTGTATCAAAACATATTTTCGAATGTAGTAAAGGGAATTTCAAGGAAATGGCAATTAACTAAACAGATGATTATTCAAAATTTCTAATTGAACACCTGAGTTAATTTACTCCATTGTATTGGTTTACAAAAGTATGTTTAGATACAGAAAGAATTATATTTTGAGGAAGTTTTATATTGCTTTTATGCACCAAACAAGACATAATTACCTGATCTGCGCATCAAAATGTGAATCGAGACAATAAGCGAATTTGAGGTTTCCATGGAACTGTTGCGACGGGTGTTGCATACAATCAGGAGACGCTGACTCTCCCTGGGCACCTGGTCTCACTTCGGAATGTTGTTCATTCCCGGGTTCGATACCGTTCCGATTGAAATTCTCACGATTTAGCATCGCCTTCTCGACTTTGAGACTTATTAACTGTTAGGTACTTCTTTGCTGTTTATTTGATTAAATTGTTTAATATTAATAGAACTTATAATTCTTTGCATTTGTCACATTGAATGACTTATACAATATTCTAAGCTCACCTTCACAGGGAGAGTGCAGTAATCTTATTACCTAATCATGATAATTATCAGTGTCTTTGCTATTGCATGTATTTACCATTGTATGATGAAGTAGATATATCAACTATAGTATGAAGAGGTTGTTAAAGCCGAAACACGTGTAATATTAAAATGTGGAATATAAATATCGCTATTTGTGTTGCTTTAACATTTTTCTATTTTTATTTTCTTTATGTTGGATCAAAATTTAATTTTTGATATATCAATTTTTCTATAAAAGCAGTTTCTGTTATTAACCCGTCATTGAACATTATTATATATTCCAGTTTTCTATCCATAAAGATTAGTGCTGGGTATCGCAGCTGAAAACCGTATTGCGATATACATGTATTGCAATATGCCAAATTAGTATGATTAATCGCAATACTTAAGGACTAGCTGGTTGTTTTACGAAGAAAAAGATTTTATCCATGTCTAAGCAAAAGTGACGAAAAGTGACGAAAATATGTCCGTCATGTCGTCACATTTGAGATAAGTTTTATGCTTCCAGGGTATTTAACCTTACTACAATTATTGCAATGAGCAATATTCTTTCAGTTTACAATAACTAAAATGTCCAAGATAGCTATATTCGGTCTTTTCGAAATAGAGATTTACTCCCCATATGTGCAGGTATCAAATTATATGGGAACCAGCATGAAATTCAGGGAAAAAGGGTTACATACATGACGTTTGAAAAGGAATTTAATGACGTCACAATGCGTTTACGTCAGATACCTGCAAAAACGAACGTAGGACTGTAAAATCGAAAAGACGGAATAGGCGTTCTTTAATCGTCAAATATATCAACAAACTTGAACCTTTTCCCCCCGTGTCATTTTTACATTTAAACGGAAACACACATATAGCAACGCTTCTCTGTTGATAATTTTGATACACGGGGTTTTCTTTAGAATACCTCCTTATGGTATATGTGTATTCTTTTGTAGTGTTTAGGTGGCCTATTTGATATTAAGCGTCTTCAAATTCAATAGCATCATTTAAGAACAGATAGCTATTGAGGACCTCGCATGAATTGGCTGGAAATCCGCCCAGATAGCAAACTCTCCTCCAGGGTTACTAAAAATATTCTAAGGTATATAATGTATTTATAGATAGAAAAAACTTATAATCAATAATATTTACTCATATGTTTATCATTTACATCGCCTACTTGGCATTTATTCGCAATCGAAGCATCGTCGGGTTCGCCATTTAGAGTCCGTTTTATTACGTTTTAAATATCAATAAAATGAGATGAAATTGAGAAAATTGTTTTACTCAGAGTTATTTTAAGTTACCATACAGTGATTGAATAAACGGTAGAATTACTGTTCTCCTTCAAAAAGTAGTATTTCTTTTCTGTATTGAGATCATCTCTATACTCTTAATAGTTGACAATGGATAAAAGCGCTTAGTGCGTTTACATTACGAAAAGATAACCGAAAACTATCAGAATATAAGATTCCTGTGCGGCGATTCGTAAAAGGAGATAATAGAGTGTTTGATAAAGGAAAATAAAATATTACTGAGAACAGTGCTTGTTTGAATGAATATCTTAAAAGAAAAAATGGAGTTGCAGAATGTTTACCACTCACCCAAACCAATTAAATGACGTCATAAAAGTAATGAATTAATTAACATATTATATAAAATTACAATGTATCATCACATTAAACCCATCGAAAGAAAACATGATAAATCTATGAATTACCCAAGATTTTCTGGTAGGCGATCAAAACATCGAAAAAGGGAAGGGGGTGAAAAGGCTCGAGATCTTGGGTAATTCATTGGATATCGTTCCCCATCTTGCTACAGGATCTTACTTGTCATGCTGGTAGATCCTGTCAAATTTAAGTTACTATCATAAGGAAATCCTGTAGGAAGGTGGGAACAATACTCTAAAAACATTTCCAGTTTCCATCGGCTTTCGAGTTAAAATAGACTATTTTACCCAAATTATACACAAAATATAGGTCGCATGTTTGAAATATTACTATTTTCATAAAATTCAGCAAAATGCTTACCGATTTAAAAGTTTAAATTTCTTTTAGTGAGAAAAACAAAAATCGGTCCAGACTGGGCGGAAGTCCCTATCAAATCTTTGGAGCTCCTTTGCAGCATTGACCAGACATGCACGTTGCTGGTACTTACCCTCGTCAGTGATCCTCAATCTAAACAATGTAATATGACCAAAAAGTGAGAATGTTATTATATCTTATAATGTACCGAAAGACGTAGCAGAATGGGTGGGATATAATGCTAACCACGTTTTAGAATTTCCAAGAAATTTGGATTTCAGAGATGTTCGGATGCGCTGAAGAAACGAGCAACAGAAGTTGCTCGAAATTGGCTGCATGTGCCCTCGGGGACTCTAAGCAGTAACACTCACTAAGAACATGTAGTACAAATGTGATGATTGGTATTCCTTGTATCTTTGATGTGCTTGTTGTCTACTTTGTATTCGCATTAATGTGTTTCGGTAAGTTTGACTATATTGCTGCTGGAAGCAACCCTTTTTCAATTGGTTCTGTACATGTATAAGAGCTTCGTTAAATACTATATAATTATTGACTTTTGATAAGGTCTACTCGTGACTATACAGACCTGGTCGAGGTTAACCAATGCCTGACAAGGTCTGTATAGTCACGAGTAGACCGAAATCAAAAGTCAAAATAACTCCTTAAAATTAAATGATAGGGATTTTGTTAACAGCTGTATTGTAATGAGTTAAAGAAGATCCTGACGATAATCTCAACAGCATTCACAATAGAGCATCAAATTGAGCATCGACGGACCCCTAGCAAGCTAGAGGTGGGACCAGGTGCCCGGGAGGAGTAAGCATCCCCTGTTGGCTAGCCGCACTCACCGTCGATGTTCGCGCACGAAAATGAAAAGAATATATAAAATGCATGCACTGTCTGAGGCCATGGCTATATAGAAAGTGCTATGGCGACAATGTCAGGGAAAAATATTCAAAACACTTACTGCCAAACCCCTCGCGAAGTCAAAGATCTACATGTAACACTACAAAACTCAACGCAAGTGCACGCACTGGTAATAACTACGTCACTGAAATCAGAACAGAACGCTTTCGAGCTTTAGTGGTCAACTCACTCTGAGGAACACTCTATCAAATGGCTTCTTCACGTGCACCAATCAGAAATACGCAAACTTGGCAATAATTCATGATCATTTAATAAAGGTAATTAAATAACATACTTTTTGCTTTAGCCGTTATACCTGTTGAAATTTCCAAAGGAGGAAAACAAAGTTTACAATTATATATATGTCCTTTAAAATAAAGTGTTTTCGAATATTCAACAGGCTGAAAAATCAGAAAACTGTACAATGACGTTACAGAAATACACCGAAAAAACATCCCACACGTACATTTGACTATAGTGAGTTACAATGAGCACTTTACTTAAGTGAGTTAAAATGAGCAAAGTTTTTTTAAGGTAACAACCTTTTCAAATATCGACTCGAGGGAGCAGATGTTGTGCATTTGACTCTACTCTCAGACTGGTGTTGGTGTTAGTGTATCTGTGCATTACAGCCGGGATTTGAATTTGATGTAGGTTGTAGGATCGATATTCAGGTTCATTTGAGAGTGTCATGGGCTTCGTTCCTCCTGTAGACTGAGTATTGTTGTCATTTTGTTCCTCTTCCGTACCTCTACGACAGAAATTTATGTATGATTTTGCCTCCTTTCTAAGATCTTTCCTCTGCCATGCGTAGAGAAATGGATTTATTATACAATTGAGACTCCCGAGTGAAAATGCACATGTAACATACAGGAAACTGCCGTTATATTTCAAATGAAATTGGTACTGTAGGATATGAAAAGGCAACCAGCATATGATAAATGCTAGTGTGATAATGGCCATTACCTTTCCGTTTTTGATTGCCCTCTGCCTTGCCCTTACCCGCTGGCTGGCTGTATTTATGCCCTGTACCTGCGCAGGACGGAATCCGCGATAAAATTCCCATGCCTTGAACATAATATTAATGTAGAGAATTGCCGATGTTGTCATCAGAAGAAAGAGGATTGACGAAAAGGTTTTGTACACCCATTCATGTAGAAGATTGGGGTAGCTGCAAGCCTGAATTTCGTCCCAGTTATTGAATCCGAAGAAAGCGGTCAGAATGATTGGTGCAGGACATGTCCATGATAGCACTAACAAAATGTAAACAGTTTTTGTCGTCATTATGCTTGTGTATCTTCCGTGATGGCAAATTGCAATGTACCTGTCAAGTGTTGTCACCCCTAGGACCAACTGAGATACAAACAACATGTATTCGACAACCATAAGAATAGAGATGCATGCTGGATATGACTTCATCAATGCACCGCCATTCCCTTGTGAGGTGATTAAGGCACCATCTATGCAGATTACTAGAGCTGAAAAGAAATCTGTTATTGCCAGACTTGCAATTACTTTCATAGAGGTGTCTCGAAGGTGGGTAGACCGAGCGTAGACGTAAATAACATATCCGTTCTCTAGAACCCCAACAAAACCAATAGTGATAAGAATTATACCAGTGTAAAGCGATGGTAGCTCCATGGTAAAATGGTATTGAAGAGTCTCTTTTTGCTATAGATCTATACCAGCATCTGAAATATAAATCAGAAGAAACTGACTATTCAAATATAGTTATTCATTATAAATCAGAAGAAACTGACTATTCAAATATAGTTATTCATTCCAGTTCCAAGAAACATCGAAGAAGTACACATCAGTTATTCATTCTCAAAATCCAGAAGGCAAGGCAATGTCATTAGAATTTACATTTCAACAGTTTCGAACTCCGGAATAAACAATATTCTGTTTTTATATATTGTTTTCATTTTTTGTGCATGAACATCGACGGCGGGTGCGGCTAGCCAAACAAGGGATGCTTACTCCTCCCGGGCACCCAGTCCCACCTCTAGCTATGAGTCCGTCGATGCTCCACTTGGTGCTTTATTGTGAGTGCTGTTGAGATTGTCGTCAGGATCTTCTTTATCTCATTTCAGTCACACTTATGCCTTTTGCCGTGTGGAGCTCTTAAACAAGTTCCCCGCGAAGGGTTTGACAGTATTTTAAATATTTTCCCTGACGTGGTCACCATAGCACTTTCTATATAGACATTACCACAGACCGTGCATGTTTGTATATATTGTTTTCATTTTTTCGTGCATGAACATTCGACGGCGGGTGCGGCTAGCCAAACAAAGGATGCTTACTCCTCCCGGGCACCTGGTCCCACCTCTAGCTTGCTAGGGGTCCGTTGATGCTCCACTTGGTGCTCTATTGTGAGTGCTGTTGATATTGTCGTCAGGACCTTCTTTATCTCTGAAGTGAGACCATGTGCTCGGGAAGAGACAGCGTCTCTCATTTGCATGCAACACCTGTCGCAACAGCTCCATGAAACTTTCAGTGATTGTCTCGATGTACCAATTGATGTACATATTAGGTAAAGATGACTTGTCTTGTTTGGTAATATTCAGAAATCCTGAACTCTTAAATGACGCATTTGGCTGTAATACCATTTGTAGTTTTAGTTGCTTTCTGTAACGTTGTCAATAAGGAGAAGACCTTCGCTTAGTTTCACTAAGTATCTGCAGTCTATATGTTAAACGTCCTCAAATTTAATAGCATCATTTAAGAACAGATAGAATTGCAGCATGGACCAGACATGCACGTTTCGGGTACTTTACCCTCGGCTAATGAGAATTCTAGTACATAGAGCTATGATAAAACGTAAATTAAAATCATAATTTTCGAGAACTCTTTGTCCATCTGGTGGATCGCTGTAATATTAATTTGTAGTGTATTGAATGCTTACAAACACCTTTTCCAATCAGTCAAGACACGGACTATGACTTTATTCGCAGAATGTCAAATACACTGGAAGATATTCTTTTTCTAAAAAGGGGTTCGATAATTTACTTTGTAAAATCCTTGGATTCAAAGTAATATTACCTTCTTATTTTCTTTATTTAAAACAAAAATAATTCTTTGACCACATTTTCAAATCGAACACTCTCAAAAAGATTATTTGAAATCCAATAAGATAATTCAAAGCAAAAACAAAAACAAAAAATACCAAAACAAAAACAAAAAATCATTTTTATTTCAATTTCAACATTAAATCTATAAGATATGGTGAAAAAAACACTTACCTTCATGATCTTCGGGATATATCTTTTTAGCTTCACAAGGTATAGTAAAATGTACTTGGTTATACAAATTTTCTATATTATTGCCTTTGACTGTCAGAAACAGTTTCCATAGAAACTGCATTGATAGTTTGAATGTCTTGATTAAGCACGTTTTTGTCAACATGGCATTTTGTCTTTGTAATGATAAAAACCGGTTATTTTCTTGAATTAAGGATCATTTATTTAATACATGCTACAGTAATGTACTCAATAAAAAGGAATACTAGTATGTCAAATAAGAAATCTGTCTAAAAAAAAACAGATAACAAAATAAAATCTGAAAAGTAAAAACCTCAAAAGAATACTGTACTGGTTTGGGACAAATTATCGCCATTTTCTTTTTCATAACGATTTTGGCCCTGGAGTCTTTATTTCTCAAAGCACAAAGTAGGGAAACAGCACAAATAAGAATCCTTAATAAATATGTCTATTTATTATCATAAAAGGAACTGTAAGAATAAGGGCTTTCCCTGTACGTATGATAAAAAACAAAAAAAGGTTGGTTTTTACTTTTTGAATAATAGAAATATCAGGGAATGGTGTAGAGAGAGAATTAGCATGTAGACAACTCGCTGTGAAAGATGAAAAGTCAAAGAGCTGGTTTATATACGTCTCGAAAATTCTACAAAAGTATGATCTGCCTAGTATATATGATCTTCTGGAAAATCCAATGAAAAAGGAAAAGTGGAAGGGAGTGGTTAAAAGAGTAGTCAATCAACAATTGATAAGAAAAATACAGAGGGAAGCAGAAGAAAAAATGAGCTTGAAACATCTTAGTACACAACATTATGAAGTATGTAAGCCACTCAACATCTGGAAGTATGCCGGTATCGACATCCTAGAAGTAAAGAAGGCCGGAGTAAAAGCAATGTTAGTGACTGGCATGTACAAATTGCAGACAACAATTGCGAAACATCAAGGAATCCAGATAAGTCTAAAATGCAAAATCTGTGGAGAGGATGATGAAAACACTATGCACTTCCTACTTATCTGTAAGGGTTTTATTGGAATTCGGGAAGATTTTCTACATAGCATGTTCAAAATATTCAAACAACATAATGTCTCCGACATCTTTGAAATGCAAAAGGAACGTCCTCTGCAACTAGTACTGGATCCAACACATCCCAGTTTACCAATGATACTGCAGTCACAAAGTACAACAAGCAAACTGGAAGCTATTACAAGAGGATTCTGTTACACATTACACTGTAGGCGGAGTCAGAAGCTATGCATACCACTGTTTTAAACCATATGAACCCTTACAAGGACTCACAGATGATATGCTCTACAGGTGATGTGAATATTGTAAATCAATATTAAGCTTAAATTCAGAGGAACACTAATTAATAGAAGATGCGTATTCTGCTCCCCCTAAAATCCCCTGTACATAGTTTTCCCATTAAACTAATTACATAACTTTCAACATAAAGCCTAAACATTTCTTAGATAAAATCTGGCCTGACCACCAAGATACTACGATTAGAAAAAAGAAAGCAAGGTCAACCTGTTTGAAACAAAATTCTTCTGAACTTGAGTAAAATTCAATACCTATGTCAATTATAAAGGTTCTACTTCTGTGTATATAATCCGCAGTCGGAATCCACTTTGCGGATATATTGCGCGCAGACCAGCACACACAGGTTTAAAATCTATAAAAAAAATTAAAAGTTAAAAAGGATAAAAACAGATTTCAGGAATTTACATCAACTGATCCCACACCCCCACCCTGAATACTTCAGTTGAAGGAGATAGGATCACATCCTCAGGTAGCTTATTCCACTCTATAATTGTGCGGTGTTAAAAGCTATATCTACTACGTCTTTTGGTACATTTTTGGACATAATAATTTTCATACTTTTCGGTCATATTACATTGTTTAGACTAAGGATCACTGACGAGGGTTTAGTACCCGAGACATGCATGTCTGGTCCATGCTGTAAATTTATCAGGTTTTAAATGATGCTATTGAATTTAAAGACGTTTAACATTTGTGGGCATCCAGTTTGGGTGGTACTGTCTTGTCAGTAACGCTGGCTGTCTGACGTACTCGGGGATGGTAACTGCCGCCTCTCCGTGTAGTATTTTGTAAAGCAGGATGAGTCTTGCTGCCTTTCTTCTAGTTTCTATGGTTGGCTGTTTTACGTTGGATCCATTCCAGTTGGTCATTATGGGATTTGCTATACGGATCCCAGACTCCCATATTCAAGGTGTGGACGCACTAAGGATTTATAAGCTCTGTCCTTGATGTCTTGTGGACATTTGTTGATATTCCTTTGGAGAAAGTCCAGTGTCTTATTTGCCTTGGACGTAATCTTAGAGATGTGATGGTCCCATCTTAAATTATCGGATATCTCCACACTAAGGTAAGGGTAGTGCTGGACTGTTTCAAGTTGGTCACCTAGCATGGTGTAGTGGTGTATAATTAAGTGGCTTCCTTTTTTGGCGGGGTGGAATGTAGAAGGTTCAAGCCAGCCAAGTTTTAATACATTGCAACAGTAGTTTTATAATACAATACTATCCAGAGGATAAGCTAGTGTTAAATATTTTCTATATGTTTTAACACAATCTACGTGGTAGTTTTAGTTCTTTTTTTTAACACTTTTAACACTTATTTACTAATAATAATAATTATCAGTCTTAACTATAGAGGTTAGAGAATCGGTGAGCATGGTGAGGTCTATAAGTTTTAAGCACGTTATGAAATTTTTACTGGGGGTAACAAATTGTTATAAGTGACAGGAAAATTTTACCGTCACACTCAATGTTAGTGATACTCCAGTAAAGTGGAGGGAATTATATCCAAGAAGAAGATCTCTGCACCTATGTGACGCTGTTTTCCAAGTTTTTAAGTTTTGTTCACTTTTATCATGATGGCTACTGTATTCGTATGTGTACTGGGAGTCAGTGTCATTTCATAGCGCTCGACGGGAAGAGCGGCGCCCGTTACGAATGTACTATGTACGAGATGGCTGCATTTGCAAGTGCGCGAAACTCTTCATTGTGGAGGTAATTTTGGCGGCTTGACAACACCGAAAACAAAGCAAAACACAATTTTCACGCAAAGTGTGACGCCGATTCCTCGCATGTGTACACGATTTCCGTTTCATTTGGGTCCATTATAGGTAATTTAGAATTTTAACACAAAATGCCCTATAACATCCACTAAACAATTCAATATCTTTATGATAATTTGAGTTCAGAAATCTGACGTTCATTTGTTTGGACATGTTTCTGTTTCTGACACAGATTCGATTCATGATTTAGGTAGGGATGCTGAAATGATGAACAGATGTTTCATTTCATATCTTTCCATCATATCTAGGTCTACATCAAGGGTGATAAAGGTTAATATTGTAATAGGAGTAGGTTGTGTATTTGCTAGGAATGTAAATTTATGATTTGTGATTGGGCCCATTATCGATAATAATCGATTACTGTCTGCACGGCTCACTTCGGAATCTGTATCTGTATCTTTGTAAACTGGATAAAAGCCAATTTGATTACTTTCACCCTGTTAGAGCGCACATAGGGGTTTCGGATATGTGTCAACAGGGGTTTCGGTTTTGAAGCGGAGATCAGACAACAATTGTAAGTAGAAATTAAGTTTTCTTCATTTCTATCCGTTTTACAGTGATAAAGTATAGTGCACAGAAGGACATGATTATAAAGTGACCTATTGATGATGTTTAAGCAGTTCAAATAGTCTCAGATACTTCAAACACTCCGGTACAGTATCGGCGTCTGGACAAATTTGGCCATGTCTCTGCACAAAACTTGAAAAATCTCTTATTACAATGCATTTCTGTACACGTTTGTTGGAATACAAAGACCATAAAAATATTTCAAACATTATGAATACGAAAACTCTCCTTAAATGCTTTGAATATTGAAATTATATCAAGAAACTCTATGTGTAACATGGGGTTTCGGTATCACGTGTGACATGGGGTTTCGGTTCGAAAGAAAAATGCATCCTAAATTGAGCTATATCTCGATGACACATAAATGCAGTGCTGTATCTGGACCTCAATCTCGCCTCTAAGACGAGAGAAATTTGTGCTGAAGTGAATAGAGAGAAGGAACACTTCTTTTTCTCTGTTCTCTCCAGCACAGAGAGGCCATGTGGCATCACACAGAGGGGCATTGTCGGTACGGCAATGTCACCAAAAAGACGAATGCAACATAATACCCTCACAAATGACTGTAGATAGAATTTGTGTGTTACGGTGTACATCCGTTAAACCTGGTTGAATTTATCCTTTCTTCGTCAGTATGTCCAATAATTACTTGCGTAAAATGTGTATTGATGATAACACATTATATAGTACATGATGCTGATTAAAGTAAGGTTTTTTATGCACATGGAAAGGAAAAAACGTTGTTTTCGTAAACATTGTTACTGTAGAAAACTCATGAACGTGAACTACAGCTATGTCAATGACATATATCACACTAATCGTGTTTTTAAAACATCAACCGTTCCCCTTTCCCCCTGCAACTGTTACACAGAATTTCACGACACTTCAAAGGAACAAGTACCAGCCAAAAGGTTCTCTTCTACATGTAAGTGCATATTTTCAAGGCGATTGGTCAATAAACATTGGCAGAAGGATCTGATTGGCTAACTTCTCCTTCGCCACCACTGCATAGAATCTTAAACATCTTTTAAAGAAATCTCATATTGAAATACAGGGATGCTATGACTTTTATTTCCATTAAATCATTAAAGATCCACTTCCCTCTATCCATAAGGCTAAAAGATTAATCAAGCTAAGATTTTTTTTATTTCCCTGAACTGCAACTATAGATCTATATCGTTATCCAACTAGACGGTCGTGAGACTCCTGCGGCCAGTGTTGTCTAATTATTATGATTTTGAAATAGGTGCACGGTCTTAAATGTATTTCCACATTCATGAGAATGACACTCTAGGAGGGGGTTGTAGTGAGGTTTAATTTTTAACATGCCTGTTCAGTGATGATTTCCACTATAATATCCTTCCCATAACTTTAGAAATATCTCTCTCATGGTCAACACAATTATAACCTATGCCTTCTAAATCAAATTAGATGGCAACATGTAAGCTTAGTCAATCACAGGGTCTCAAATTGATCGTGCATATTGTAAAACTTGACATATGTTCACCGGAGATGGGGACCAAACTCGGGACTTTCTGCAGGCTAGGCGGGTGTCCTAGTACCAGTTGAGCCACCGTGGTACCTAGATGCCATCTGGGGCGATTGGAAGGTATTTAGAAGCTTATGTATGAATAAGAAGGGGTTTTGCTGATGTTCCATCCCCTTCTCATTCATGTAGAAACTAACCTCTTCAAACTACCTTCTAACCTATACGGTGATAACATTTAATGCAATTTGTTTAGATGAAGTGTCGAAACCCCGTTGGACACATGAATTGAAACCCCGGTGGACACATGCATTGATCCACTCAAAAGTATTATTTAACTAGAAAGGTTTCTTGTTGCGGTTGCAACAAGAGTGTCTTCCTCCTATACAATTTTTGGTTTGGAAATATGAAGGACGTCACATTACATGTATTTATATTATATATACAAGTTTTCAAATAGCAGTAACATTAAATTTTCAAACCGATAATTGTTGGTGAGCAACCATTTGATTGGGGGGGGGGGGGGGGGGGCAGGAATTCTATTGCCAGCAGGTAAAAATTTTTCAGCAATTTTCTGAGCAGGCCATTTTTTTCAGCCATTACCAGAGTCGGAGAAAAATTTTCGCCGGTTCTTCGGGCCGGATTTAAACAAATTGTCAAATGTTGTGAATGTCTGTGTAAGTTAAACTCCCCGCTGTTACAGAGTATGAGTTGATAACCGTTCCTTCAGATGTCTCTTTGCAATTAGCGAATTTCAGACAGATTGTATGATGTTTAAATAGAACCTTTTCTATATTTTTGTGCCTATGCGTATTAGGTCTCTGGTAGATACAGCTATGTGAACAGTTTGTATTTATATTAATTAATTTTTTGACTTTAAATTGTCTGGCACAAAGGGCAAGCAAAAATTTCCATATCATGCAATGTATCCTTACTTTTGCATGGTCCGGGAAAAAAAAAATGGGCCGGAATATTTTTTTCAGCATTTTTCAGAGCCGGGATTTTTTTTTTGCAAATTCTTCCTGCCCCCTTCCCCCATAAAAAAGGCGAGCTCGTAGCTGTAGAACCAATTTTCTTGAGAAGAATAATGGTAATAACAAGTTACGTTCAATATATATATATAAATACCATGAGGTTCTCGCTGTGCAGGTTCAAATTTGGACCCCCCCCTTCCCTTTTTTCAAAGTTTATTTTGAATTTCCATCATGGCGACATCGTTCAATATAAACAGAACTGTTTTCGAAAAACGAGGGGAGGGAAGAATGTTGGAGAAATTGTTCATCAATTTGTAAATCATAAAACCAACCGAAAATTATGTTCGAACGTTTGCTAGCTAGAATTAGAAATTAAACTTGATGTTCAAAATAGTTATTGAAGTTTAGAAACAGGTTTGTAGGTTAGAAACCGGAATCAAACTACCACTTTTTGTGTGTAAATTCTGGTTTGTAGCTGATCTCTTCTAAATTAATCAACTGTTTTAAAATCAAATTGTGTATATCGAAATGTATTTATGAAATGCATATTCATCATTGCCGTGAAATCGGAATTTGAAAATCTCAACACTGCTTTTCTCGAGTCGGACTCGGACTACCAATTTTAGTGTGCTCCCGATCTGTTGGCGTGAAGGTGTATCGAAATACCCAACTCAAAATTTCGATGCTCATATCTTTTCAACAGTAAGAGATAGGAAAAATCAGAAAAACTAAATAAGACAGATATATGGATAAAAAATAATAATATTGAAATTTTTAGGAAACTTCATAAGCTTAATTTTTGTTTACTATTATAAGCAAAAAAGTGTCTTCCTCCTATGAACTTCTGAATTTGGAAATATGAAGGACGGTGAAGGACGTCATCGTAATAAATCGTTACAGTGTGCATCTAGCATTTCATATCTTGCATGGCTGTCGACTTTCAAAAAGAATGGAAATTGTAGATAGCAAAATACGAGATATTTAAGCTTACAAATAGCAAAACATGAAATTTTCGGTCCTTTTGAGTAATTCGACGCTCCCATCAAATATTTGAATCTACTAAAAAACATGATAAAAAAAATAACAGAGACCAAAAATAAAAAAAGACCAATCTAGCTTTTACTCCAAACGTAACGTAGGAGAACTTTCATTGTCCTAGCTTACAGGGTTCTTGAGAAATCGCTGATCCAATTTTCCACGGTTACGAAAACAATAGGTCTTCCGACGGAAGTCGGAAGACCTAATGAAGAAATCTACTTTCTCAGTGGGTAAATTTAAGGTGATTTGACTTGGATAGTTATATATGACAGAATCAAACCTCATCAAGCAACATAAACATTCTAGCAGTGAAGAAAATGAACCAAAATGTTGAGGTGACGTTGAAAATTGTCCAATCTGTAAAACTGTACCGAAGTGTTTGGCAGAACCTGACCATATGGAGACAATTTAAAGTGATGGGTAGATTGAATATGATTGCCTCCACTCCGTAAGCATACTCATTTGTGAAAAACTTGATTTGTGTAGTCATAAATAAAACTTAAACTCGCTACGTCTGTCTACCGCTCGCTTCGGAGCCAAAACCCCTGTTGACACATAGCCGAAACCCCCTACGTGCGCTCTAAAAGGGTGACTTTGTCGTGCAAATACTCAAATAAAATTAATATCATTGAATTATTATTGTAAGTACTTGATTAGTTGTAAATTTTGGTATGATGACTATGATCCTTGGTTTATGCAATCACATTTATACAGACAAAATACTTTGTACATGGGGCGTTTTCTATGTTAAATTTTAGTGTGACGTTGCCAAGTTTAACATTGGGCCTATTATATAATGGAGAGCGTCACGACGTCATGGGTAAAATGACTAAAAGCATGGGAAATGGCCCACCGAAAACTTGTTTTGTCAATGAAGTTTGATTGTGTGCATCAACTATCATACATGCCAGATGTCCCGGCGGGACAGAAATGTCCCGGAAAATCACACCTAAAAAATCTGTCCAGAAATGTCCTGTATATTTTAGTGCAAAGTCAATTTTTTTTTCATCGTTCAAAGTGTCGGCTAAACAGCTGATCAACGGATCTAACTTACAGTGAACCTGATATTATAGGTGTGAAAACATGTTTTTATTTCATATGATTAATCATCTTAGGCCGATTGGTTGTTTCTCAGACAGTGTCACACCGCCCCCGCTATTACACCGACGAGACTTTGGATAAAATATCCGTCCTGCCTCATCGCTGGTAAATGAATTAATTTATAAGTATCAATTTATTTAAAGGAAATTACGTTATCCTAAGATATTTCAGTAATCACATACAGGGCGTCCTGTATTTAAAAAAAAAGTGACGTTATGAGTAATTTTACGATAGGCATGCAATAGAATATGCTTACGTTCAGACTTTATTTATGCATTGTAAATGTTATTTAAAGATAATGCCAAACAGTTGTAGCCCATGACGACTCAGCCACGTGCCACTCTTCCAGTCAATAGATATATATAAATACGTTCTGAAGTAGCAGTGAACGGCTTGCAAAGAAGACCGGTCTCCACCGACTCGAGTACATTACATACGACTGAGAAGTGCTTTAATTAATGCTAACCTAAATCTTTCTATACTTATAATGCAGTATTAAATATCGATTCCATTCCGTTGGAGACAAACGTTATGTGTCATAATTAAGAACAACTTAGTGGACCCAACTGGAAAATAAAACGATGAGTCCGTGTCATGTGAACAATGAGGAGTAAGGGAATAGATATTGTACATGACAATATGATAACATTTTGTTTATAAGTCAGAAAATGTCCCGGAATGTGTCCCAGAATTTAAAAATTTTTGTGCGAGAATTTTGTCATTTGTCCCGGAAAATTTTCATCAGTGTCCCAGAATGGCTGAAAAAAATCTGGCATGTATGAACTATTGTATAACATGTACCAAAATTTACGACTAAGCGAGATCTATCGAATGGTATATCAATTTCATTTAAATTCATACATGAAAAAATAGTCAAAATTGCATTTATCCAGTTTCTGAAGTGAGCTGCGTGGACAGTAGCGGCGTATTGAAGTATTCTGGTTTCGATAATCGATTTGAAAGTAAAATAATCGATTGCAGGAAAATGAAGGGAGGGGGGAGAGACCAAGATCGGAGGAAATTCTGCTTGATGGTCATTACTTTCTTAATTACTATGGAAATAAGTGTTGTTCTAAATATTGTAGATAAAAAGAAGTTAATAGCATAGAAATCCCTGATAAATTAGAGAGAAAACTTGAAAAAAATCATTTATTACATTATCTCCACGGACAACATATATTTCTGACAGCCCGAAGGAACTGTAAGTTCTACTTCAATCCTAGTCAATTTTCAAGTTAAATTGATTTAATATATTATTGATTATGTTTGTTGAACATTCCTGTCTAGATTTTAATGTTATTGTTATATATTACATATAATATTATATATTAGATATCACAGATACAATATGTACTTGCAAATGTGAATATTTCCATCGCAGAAGAATCTCCATGTTAGGCGCCCGTTCGGCATACAGATTTATAAACTATAATTCTGGTTGCCTACTATGACGTCACACTTTAGTTTTGAAAGTACTGAGAATTTACTGGTACCAATGATGTTATAACATTCAATAGTTTCATTATTAATGAACAGGGTGTCTGATATTTAGTACAAATGGAAATATAAGTAATGTCTTACTCTGGGTGTTCATGGTAGTATTGAGTCTTTGCGGAATACAGAGTTTTTTCCCCTTACAGACGGTATCAGACGTAAAACCATTGTGACGTCATGAAAATGGTATGGTAACGTCGATTTTATACCATCATTTCCCGGACTTTTAGGACTGTTTCCATAGAATTTGATGACCTCATAATCTGTCTAGGTCAGATACCGTCTCAAATGGGAAGAAACTCTGGTTTTCGAAAATAGCGAATAATTCACTTTGCGATTCAAGAAATTTGCACGTGACCAATCAGAATTATACTTCCATGAACACCCAAAGTAAGACAGTCATTTCTTAAACATCCCCCCCACACATGCACACACCCTCACACACTCCACACCACACTCTCCGCGAAATGGTTGGTTTTTTTTTGTATATATACTTTTAAATGAAACAATTGTAAGGAGAAGGCCTGATTACTTTAATTAAGTTTAAATTTTCAAGCTAAGTACATGTACGTAATTAAAACACAATTATGGCTGCTTTGTTGATCAGTAATGAATGAAATGTACATGTATACTTTATCTGGATGGTCAGTAATGTTTTATTTGGGTTAAGAAAATATAAAGTCATTGCAATTTTTAGGAAAATTTTATGACTGATTATAATCGGTAGAATGGGATCAGATACACTAACAGATTCTAACCGATTATTGATTATGATCTTGAACCAATTTCCCATCACTACTTGCCTCTGCAATTAAGGCACTGGCTCCGCTTAAGAACATTTGTATCTGTAGAGCTGAGACTCCTCATACAAACAAAGAAACCAATCATGCATGTGTTTAATTGCATCTAATAATATTGATTGTTCCAACTCTATACCTCCATGAAGAAAATTAATACGTGATTCGAATAATATTAAATTCTCATCAGTGATGCTTCCAGCAGGAGCCGCCAAAATTCATTTCAGTAGCGCCTTCTTTTACTTTTTATACGCCTGTCATTTGACGGGTCGTATTATGGTATGGCGAAGTCCTTCCGTCCGTCCGTTCGTTCGTCCGTCTGTCCGTCCGCCTATTGAACGCAATAACTTGATTATGCGTCAATGGATTTTCACGAAATTCATACATTATGATTGGACTGTGGAGAGGAAGCCGCCTTTCGATTTTCAGGTTCATTCAATTTGTCTTTACAGAGTTATGGGACTTAGATATTTTAAAAAATACATTGAAAATATACTAAAATAGTTAAAAATTATTTAAAAATCTATTTTTGATCGAAATGTTTTGAAATTTTGTATACTTCAGGTAGAAAGTATGTTCTTTGACACATGTAACGGGTTTTTAATTTTTTTGTCGCAAAACCGAGATATTTGTAATGAGAAGGGGGGTGGGTTATATGTTAAGCTAAGGGCAAAATATAGGCGCATGGAACGCAATAACTTGAATATGCGTCAACAGATTTTCATGATATTCGTACATTATGTTTTGATTGTGGAGAGGAAGCCGCCTTTCGATTTTCAGGTTCATTCGATTTGTCGTTACAGAGTTATGGGACTTAGATATTTTAAAACACATTGAAAATATACTAAAATAGTTAAAAATTATTTAAAAATCTATTTTTGCTCGAAATGTTTTGAAATTTTGTATACTTCAAGTAGAAAGGATGTTCTTTGACATATGTAACAGGTTTTTATACGCCCGTCATTTGACGGGTCGTATTATGGTATGGCGAAGTCTGTCCGTCTGTCCGTCCGTCTGTCCGTCTGTCCATCCACCTATGGAACGCAATAACTTGATTATGCGTCAACGGATTTTCATGAAATTTATACATTATGATTGGACTGTGGAGAGGAAGCGGCCTTTCGATTTTCAGGTTCATCCGATTTGTCGTTACAGAGTTATGGGACTTAGATTTTTAAAATACAGTGAAAATATACTAAAATAGTTAAAAATTATTTATTCGGGTGGAAATGTTTTGAAATTTTGTATACTTCAAGTAGAAAGGATGTTCTTTGACATGTGTAACAGGTTTTTATTTTTTTTGTCACATAATCGAGATATTGTGTGTAATAGGAAGGGGGGGGGGTTATATGCACATACATGTTAAGCTAAGGGCAAAATATAGGCGCATGGAACGCAATAACTTGAATATGCGTCAACAGATTTTCATGATATTCATACATCATGTTTGGACTGTGGAGAGGAAGCCGCCTTTCGATTTTCAGGTTTATTTGATTTGTCGTTACAGAGTTATTGGACTTAGATATTTTAAAATACATTATATGTTTTGAAATTTTGTATACTTCAAGTAGAAAGGATATTCTTTGACATATTTAACGGGTTTTTAATTTTTTTGTTGCAAAAGCGAGATATTTGTAATGGGAAGGGGGTTGGGTTATATACATTGCACATACATGTTAAGCTTACGGCAAAATATACGCGCATGGAACGCAATAACTTGAATATGCATCAACAGATTTTCATGATATTCATACATTATGTTTGGATTGTGGAGAGGAAGCCGCCTTTCGATTTTCAGGTTCATTCGATGTGTCGTTACAGAGTTATGGGACTTAGATATTTTAAAATACATTGAAAATATACTAAAATAGTTAAAAATTATTTAAAAATCTATTTTTGATTGAAATGTTTTGAAATTTTGTATACTTAAGGTAGAAAAGATGCTCTTTGACTTATGTAACGTGTTTTTGATTTTTTGGTCGCATAACTGAGATATTTGTAATGGGAGGGGGGAGGGGGTTATATGCACAAACATGTAAAGCTAAGGGCAAAATATAGGCGCATGGAACGCAATAACTTGAATTGCTTCAACGGATTTACATGATATTTCAACATTGTGATCAGACTTTGAAGAAGAAGCGGCCTTTCGATTTTCAGGTTCATCGGATTTGTCATTAATGGAGTTATGGGACTTAGATATTTTAGATACAATGTAAAAATCTGGTCAAAATGTTTTGAAATTTTGTATACTTCAAGTAGAAAGGATGTTCTTTCACTTATATAACGGATTCTTAATTTTTTATACGCCCGTCATTTGACGGGACGTATTATGGTATGGCGAAGTCCGTCCGTCTGTCCGTCTGTCCGTCTGTCCGTCTGTCCGTCTGTCCGTCTGTCCGTCCGTCCGTCTGTCCGTCCGCCTATGGAACGCAATAACTTGAATACGCGTCAACGGATTTTTATGAAATTTATACATAGTGATCAGACTGTGGAGAGGAAGCCGCCTTTCGATTTTCAGGTTCATCCGATTTGTCGTTACAGAGTTATGGGACTTAGATTTTTAAAATACAGTGAAAATATACTAAAATATTTAAAAATTATTTAAAAATCTATTTCTGGTCGAAATGTTTTGAAATTTGGTATACTTCAAGTAGAAAGGATGTTCTTTGACATATGTAACGGGATTTTAATTTTTTTGTCGCATAACCGAGATATTGTGTGTAATGGGAAGGGGGGGTGGGTTATATGCAAATACATTTTAAGCTAAGGGCAAAATATAGGCGCATGGAACGCGATAACTTGAATATGCGTCAATGGATTTTCATGATATTCATACATTATGATTGGACTGTGGAGAGGAAGCCGCCTTTCGATTTTCAGGTTTATTCGATATGTCGTTACAGAGTTATGGGACTTAGATTTTTAAAATACAGTGAAAATATACTAAAATATTTAAAAATTATTTAAAAATCTATTTCTGGTCGAAATGTTTTGAAATTTTGTATACTTCATGTAGGAAGGATGTTCTTTGACATATGTAACGGGTTTTTAATTTTTTGGTCGCATAACCAAGATATTGTGTGTAATAGGAAGGGGGGAGGGGTGGGTTATATGCACATACATGTTAAGCTAAGGGCAAAATATAGGCGCATGGAACGCAATAACTTGAATATGCGTCAACGGATTTTCATGATATTCATACATTTTGATTGGACTGTGGAGAGGAAGCCGCCTTTTGATTTTCAGGTTCATTCGATATGTCGTTACAGAGTTATGGGACTTAGACATTTTAAAATACAGTGAAAATATACTAAAATAGTTAAAAATTATTTAAAAATCTATTTCTGGTCAAAATGTTTTGAAATTTTGTATACTTAAGGTAGAAAGGATGCTCTTTGACATATGTAACGGGTTTTTAATTTTTTGGTCGCATAAGCGAGATATTGTGTGTAATAGGAATGGGGGGGGGGGGTTATATGCACATACATGTTAAGCTATGGGCAAAATATAGGCGCATGGAACGCAATAACTTGAATATGCGTCAACGGATTTTCATGATATTCATACATTTTGATTGGACTGTGGAGAGGAAGCCGCCTTTTGATTTTCAGGTTAATTCGATATGTCGTTACAGAGTTATGGGACTTAGATATTTTAAAATACAGTGAAAATATACTAAAATAGTTAAAAATTATTTAAAAATCTATTTCTGGTTGAAATGTTTTGAAATTTTGTATACTTCAAGTAGAAAGGATGTTCTTTCACATATATAAGGGGTTCTTGAATTTTTTGTCACATAATCCAGAAATTATGTGTAATGGGGGGGGGGGGGGGTTATATGCACATGCATGTTAAGCTAAGGGCAAAATATAGGTGCATGGAACGCAATAACTTGAAAATGTGTCAACAGATTTTCATCATATTTGTACATTTTGATCAGACTTTGAAGAGGAAGCCGCCTTTCGATTTTAAGCTAGGTTCATCCAATTTGTCCTTATGGAGTTATGGGACTTAGATATTTTGGTGTTGTGAAAAAAATCCCAACGGGCGTATCTTGCTGCGTGAGCGTAGGCTTTATTTGTCACATTATCTAGAAATTATGTGTAATGGTGGGGGGGGGGGGGGTATATGCACATACATGTTAAGCTTAGGGCAAAATATAGGTGCATGGAACGCAATAACTTGAATATGCGCCAACAGATTTTCATGATATTTGTACATTGTGATCAGACTTTGAAGAGGAAGCCGCCTTTCAATTTTCAGGTTCATCCGATTTGTCCTTATGGAGTTATGGGACTTAGATATTTTGGTGTTGTGAAAAAAATCCCAACGGGCGTATCTTGCTGCGTGAGCGTAGGCTTTATTAAATTTTTTTGTCGCAAAATAGAAATATTTGTAATGGGAAGGGGGGGGGGGGGTTATATGCACATACATTTTAAGCTAAGGGCAAAATATAGGCGCATGGAAAGCAGTAACTTGAATATGCGTCAACAGATTTTCATGATATTCATACATTATGTTTGGATTGTGGAGAGGAAGCTGCCTTTCGATTTTCAGGTTCATTCGATTTGTCGTTACAGAGTTATGGGACTTAGATATTTTAAAATACATTGAAAATATACTAAAATAGTTAAAAATTATTTAAAAATCTATTTTTGATCGAAATGTTTTGAAATTTTGTATACTTAAGGTAGAAAGGATGCTCTTTGACATATGTAACCGGTTTTTAATTTTTTGGTCGCATAACTGAGATATTTGTAATGGGAGGGGGGGGGGGGGGGTAATATGCACAAACATGTTAAGCTAAGGGCAAAATATAGGTGCATGGAACGCAATAACTTGAATATGCGTCAACGGATTTACATGATATTTCTACATTGTGATCAGACTTTGAAGGAGAAGGTACCTTTCAATTTTCAGGTTCATGGGATTTGTCGTTACTGGAGTTATGGGACTTAGATATTTTAGATGCAATGTAAAAATATACTAAAATAGTTAAAAATTCTTTAAAAATCTATTTCTAGTCAAAATGTTTTGAAATTTTGTATACTTCAAGTAGAAAGGATGTTCTTTCACTTATATAACGGATTCTTAATTTTTTTGTCACATTATCTAGAAATTATGTGTAATGGTGGGGGGGGGGTATATGCACATACATGTTAAGCTTAGGGCAAAATATAGGTGCATGGAACGCAATAACTTGAATATGCGCCAACAGATTTTCATGATATTTGTACATTGTGATCAGACTTTGAAGAGGAAGCCGCCTTTTGATTTTCAGGTTCATCCGATTTGTCCTTATGGAGTTATGGGACTTAGATATTTTGGTGTTGTGAAAAAAAATCCCAACGGGCGTATCTTGCTGCGTGAGCATAGGCTTTATTGAATTTAAATTTGTAGATTTACTTTACAGAGAGTGAGCGGCTCCAAATTTCCTTTAGGGTCGATTCAGTAGCATATCCAAATAAGATATATGTTCAAAATAGCATGTTTATTGTTGGCATTGCATAATTAAGCCACTGTTAGGGTTTTTTTTTCTGCCCAATTAGGGTTTATTATCTTCTCACTAGGGGGGAGGGGGGTACAATGTTTTTCCATTGATTTCTATTGGAAATTGGCTTGTTTAAACCCAAATATCAGTCTTATGAATTATCAAACCTGACATGGGACTAATATTGGGCTGTGGACCAAGTTAGTTGTCATTTCTATCGCAATTTTTTTTTTCATTTTGCATTTTGAAATTTCACCTTTTTAAGGACAGATTTTACGCTTTATTCTTACAGCTCCTTTATTCACATTTTACAGGTGATGCAGTAGAAGTCAGTAGATAACGATGCCTAGTGCGGGTGCTGTTTGCCCACCACTCATAGTACCCATCAGAAAACAAGTTATAGGAGTTCCAACAAATCGTATAGATACAACAACGCTTATTGAAATCTCCACTGGTAAGAAAGATGTTAAAATTAATACGCATTTAATGTTAAAGAGCCTAATTACTGACACGAGAGGCCAGCCTTAATTATGCCCCCGGAATCAAAGATTCGGGGGCATATAGTTTTTGGCCTGTCCGTCTGTTTGTCTTTATGCCCCCGGAATCAAAGATTCGGGGGCATATAGTTTTTGGCCTGTCCGTCTGTTTGTCTGTTTATCTGTTTGTCTGTTTGTCTGTTTGTCCGAAAAACTTTAACATTGGACATAACTTTTGAATGGGAAGTGATAGGGCTTTCATATTTCACATGTGTATTCCTTGTGACAAGACCTTGCCATCATACTTGCCATAATTTTTCGGAGTTTTGTCATTGCAAAGAGGGACAAAAAGAGGGACAAATCATCAAAATGCGGGACAAATATAATGCCAATGAGGGACATAAAGAGGGACACTTTTAGGAGGTTGAACTTAAGATATTGCAATCCAAATTTGCACTAGATTATTGCCCTCTGCAAACGAAAGAACGTCAGAGTAAAAAATAAATCTTATTAACGCGCGCCGTGTACGTAGATGGCTCTTGGTCGGACGCATTTCTAAAAGTGCATGGCGCTTCAGTGAACTTGTCTACCCTTACCAAATTTCACAAACCTCACTCACATTTGATTCACAGGTTTGATTCAAACTTTGACTCTCAGGTGAGCTCACATGAGTAATTTAACATGCAAATTAGGTTTGAGTCACATTTGAAAACCAGGTTTGAAAATATCAAATGTGAAGAATATGCAAATTAGGTTTGAGTCACATTTGAAAACCAGGTTTGAAAAAAGCACATGTGAGAATCTCACATGTGAAAAATCACATTTGACTCAAATATGAAAATATTTCAATTTTTATTGTTTACATAAAAGAGAAGCATGCATATTTCATTCAGTTCAGTGCAATATTTCACATTGTCACAATGCAGCAAATTAATTTCTAGGAATCTCACTGGTTGTTTTTATAGCCGTAATTATGAGACTACGTTACCCGTCTGCAGCAGTAAATATGGAACATTAAGGGATGTCACGAAAACCTATTGTTTCTTGATGTCATAGCAAAGATTTCTCGTAAAAACGTTCAATCGTTTCAAATTTTCCTCTTGAATTTTAATTGTCAATCTTTGGCATTTAGGAACCTAGCAATGTCCAAACATTTTCTGATTACAATGCCACTGATGTCTTCCATTTTAAAGTTCTTCAGCAAGTATTCTACAAAAAAAAATTCAATATCATAAATATCATTCTATATTTACACCTTTTTTCACATGGTTAGTAATTTTGACAACATGTACATCATAACATGTCGAACATGTTGAATTGAAATACATTTTAACAGATCGTCTCGTTAATTGCTTAATCATTTGAATCAGACCTAGACAGAAATCCCTGGAAAACTTGCCGATTTGTGCCCGGCCCACATTCAAAATTTCTGTTTCAAATTTATGAAACATATTAAATGCCTGCAGCCAGCATACCCCACCAACCAATTACCCATGAGTCGTTGGCATGCAGTTTTCGGGGATAGAGTGATCGAATCCAGCATGGAATACAATAATGATTTACCTACCGAACGGTTAAATCTATCTTTACAATATGGAACTGTAACTCTACTGGTACTGGTACATCGACTTAACATGGGTCACAGTCCTGGCTGGCATATTCATGATCCCCTCAGTCTCATCGTTGACAGTCATCATTTTTTCGGATAAACATCTTCAAATTTTGTGCCATGTGCATGTGACTTATCGACTGCAAAATAAAATAGATTTGAAGGCATTTTAATGACATGAGGCACTGAGAATTGAGAAAATTCATAGAAGTATTAGATCTCGATCCTTTTCGATCGTTTGGCTCAGATTTCCTCTGTCGGCAACAGCAACTCGCAGTTTAGAAATTATTTCATAGAGAACACGTGTTATTATCGTAAACAGGAAAACATGTATCAAATCACAGCCTACCTTAATCCTTCTCGATGCTGCAATAGTCTACTGTAACCTCCAAATTTCGAAATCTTCGTGGCATTCGACTTTTCAAAAATCGTTGTTTTGATTGGCTGTCTAATACTCACAGTCGTTTCGTTCACAAACATTTCAATCAAAAAGACGCTAATTCCAGTGCGTTTAGTTTACTTTCAGATCTCCTCTGTGTGTTTCATTTGATTTTTTATCCATTCCTCTTTGTTTTAAAATAACATAATAACTACAGCACCGCTTCATAAAGTTACTGATTCATAATATGAATCAAGGCAAAGCCTTTTGTGCGAGCGGAGAGAAAATAGATATGATTATATAAAATAAAAAAAGATCTTTCTTTTTTATTTCGACTATGATGGTTTATCTTGTCTTACAAAACTTTCTGTTTGATGATTGCCAAAAAAGGTAGTATAAGGCGAGTGGAAACACGTAAAATTGATCTAGACCAGCAGATGACAATTTAAGGGGGTAGGGTGGGGGCCGGGGGGCTTAAAATATGGTTATTTAAAAATATGGTTCTTTATAATTCTTTTTTATTTTGTAAGAATAATGTTTAGGCTAGCTGAAAATAAATTACTTCAGAACAAATGAAAAAACAAACATATTCCGACTTCTGATAGTACGAAACCACCCGAGACGAGAAAAGCAATCAGAGCGAAACGTCTCGTTTAAAACCGGAAATGTCGGATTTCCCGTGGTTACGCCACGTTGTTGATGCTTTATCGTTGCCTGATTTACGAAAAATATTTTCAATAAATTTAACTTATAAACAAAAATCGAGTATAACATATACGTCTACTTGGAGTCAAAAAAAAAAATTTAAATGGCAATATTCAGCATCTCCGCAGTAACTCTGTCTGCGAGGGGACGAAAATTTTTGAAAGCATAGTAGTACATTCTCATTCTTTGATTCAGCATATTTTCTCAATAAGATATGTGTATACGCGTTACCATAAGGGCGAGCTTCGCTCGCAAAGGCCCTTCGGGCCTTTGCAGCGAGCTCCGCTCGCTATTACTTTCTTGTTCACTCCAAAACGTTTTCGCACAACTGTGTGACAAGGTAGGTTTGCACCTGTTGTGTCATCATCTCCGATATTCAGAAGCGTTTGAAGAGAGCAGATCTAAATCATTGATCCCACTGACTTAATTATTTTTTATAACCCCCCCCCCCTGGCCTCCTCTAAAAAGACAACAAGCAAGCAATACATTAATGATGGAATAAATAAATAATAATTAAAAAAAAGTATATGCATTGAGATTACATACCGTGTAAACCCCCTCCCTTTAAACAACGGGGCATCCGATCATGTACACCCTCGGTCTCCTCTTTTCACTTTCAATTCAATCATTTAATATTAATTTTACCAAAAAGTTGGTATACGCACATTATATTTAATATTTTTATGAAAATTTTATGAAAACACTGTCCGTACGAGTGTGAAAATTATCAAGTGCAAATTGAACGGTTTTTGTGCTAAGTTAGAAAGGGGGACGGGATGACAGCAGGGGGACGGGGGGGGGGGGACAGTGGCGGATCCAGAACCTAAACCGCTGGGGGGGGGGGGGGGGGGAGGGGGCTCTAACTCATTTAGGCGGAGGGATGACTTGCGATGCCCGAAGGGCTGAGAGGGGGGGGGGGGGGAGGTTCGAGGGGCCTCCCCAAGAAAATTTTGAAAAATGGAAGCAATTTGGACAATGGTGGCTTTTGGAGCGTATCTAAACTGAATTTAGAAGGGATTTAAAGCGTGTAATAAGTGATTCAGTGTCAGGAAACGATGAATTGTGTACTGAAAAAGGAGCTAGGACCTTTAAGCAGATCTATTTTGGAAGTTTTCGAATCCTAAATCCTTTTTTTCGGTGTACACTGTCAATGTCGATATAACATGTTAATTTCAAATTTCCCTCGGGTGAAAAATATAAAGAAAACATGAATTTTTGAGAAATTCTTGGGGGATTCCACTTTTCTCTTGAAAACCGGAAAACCAAAAAAAAAAAAAAAAAAACCAATCCCAAATTACCAAAAAAAAAAAAAAACCTGGCCCCGATATGTCTATTTGCAAAATTACTACGTTCTTAAAAGCTTGGAGTTTTATTTTGCATTGCATGGTACTTTTTTCCCAGATCCTTCTCTATTAAAGATGAAGAAAATATGCTATGCATCTATATAGGTTTTTCGTCATGTGTACATGCAGACGGCCGCTCGCATTTTGTTGGCGATCGTGATGTGCACAAATCATGTAAATTCGAAACAGACTTAATTCTACGTGACCACCGTGAAAATTTTGAGAAACTATTCAAATCGATTTAAAAATTTCTGTTGTGTCTTTGGGATTATCTCTCTGACAAATGATTTTTAACAGATCGACTTTTATGCAGTAAAAATATTATTTAAATATGGGAAAAAAATGGTCTCCGCTGCCCGTGGGGGGGGGGGGGGGGGGGCTCAAGCCTCCTAAGTCCCCCCCCCCCCTTAACCTTAAATCTGCCACACAGGGGGTTTCAGTCTATAAGCTGGACAAGAATGCAATAAATCACAGGGGAACACTCGCTGACTCAGCATTTTTTTCATATTCAAGGGAGTGGTTTGTAGTCAGCTGACTACAACTCTTAGGAGAGGGCCGGGGAAGTCTGAATGGGAAGGGATCTTAAGGTCAGGGGGTAAAAATACAGACGGTGAAGAATAAGATTGACAAAACAGGCCGCAGAGTTATATATAATAGCAATTTATTTTATGTTTGTAAGTTGCATGACATGTTGCCTATGTTTAAACTAAATATGTTACAAATTAAAACGATAACGTCTAGCTCTTAGTTTGAATTGACCGACAAAAGAGCAGTCATTTACTCAGTCTGTCTTAAAAGCAAATAAGAACTAAAACACGAGTTAATTATTTTTAACGATAACTTTTAAAATAAGTATATATTCCTGGCTGTTGTATGTTGTCCTCCAAATCGTGTGGAAAAGAGTGACAACTTACATGATTATCCATATTCTTGCAATGAATTAAATTTTTTTAAAGTGCCTAAATTTTCTGTATGCGTGGATCTAGATTGGGCGGGTATAGGGGAGTCTGAAAAAAGTGTGTACTTTAAATTTCTCGAAATCATAAGCTAGAAACCCGGGGTCCCCCCCCCCCTCCACTCTAAAAATATTTCGTATGTTCTGTTCAAGGGTTTGATTGTTGTAATTATACATTACCGACATTGAACTACAGGCTGAAATGTTCAAAAAACTCAAACGTTGACTCACATGTGATATCTAGACTTAGTCTTATACGAGAAAACGAATATGTGTTTAAAATAACAAAGTCGTAAATTCAAAGTTTGAGTCACATGTGACTTTTGACTTAGTCTGATTTGAGAAGAAGAACAGGTATTCCATAATAACAAAGTTCTAACTCAAAGTTTGAGTCACATGTGGAAAGTTAACTTAGTCTTTTCTACTCGAAAATCACGTACTCTCAGGTTTGACTCTCACCTTTGAGAAAATTCAAACATGAGAGATTTTAGGCAAAGAAGACACTCAAACTTGAGCTAATCTAAGCACATGTGAGAAAACCCTGTTTTCTGTAAACTCAAACTTGATTCAAATGTGGATCAAATGTGAGTCAAATGTGAGGAGAAGAGAATTTTCTGTACGGGTACCCTCTGTCTTTCTCTGTGGAAATTTTAAAAGTCTTTTACTCTATCGTTCACATTTTATATTCACAACTTTCTGAACATAAGTATTAAACATCTGCGCTGTTGCCTGCGTTGACGTTGGCGATTTAAATGATATACACAATCGATAACTTAACGACTCGGGTATTAAAAACGGCACTAAGTAAACGTACTTTGATTGAAACTGAGAGTTTTTTGACGTGATAATAATAAAGAGCATATTATAGTTACTTTAGAGCGTTCCGTGGTTGCCGTATTTTCTTTTTTATTTATTTATTTTTTTTAAATCTTGTTCACATGTTTTACATCACGTTGTTTCTTATCATAAAAATAAATTCATATCTTGGCTTACATAAATGGTAATATCACTCGAACATTGTATAACTATTGCTATTGCTTTATTTATTTCATTGATCGAATTCTTTTGTGAGCTAAAATAAATACCAACAAGAGAAAGGCTGCATGAATGCATTTAGCGATGTTTGTGGGACAGCCGACCTTTAATCAACCTATTACTATCAAAACATAGGTCGATTATCGGCTGATTACTGTATATGGGTATATAGCGTAGATAATTGGAAACGTTTAAATAAACAACGAAAGTTTAAGAAAAGACGGAACGACTGAAATCGACAAAGAATAATCCATATTACCATGATTACGCCGATTTTTTTTTCTATGAAACGTCCAAAAATCGGGATTTTGCGTGTCCCGGCCGGGACAGATATTTTCGGTCGAAAATGCGGGACATTTTTTGTCCCGGCCGGGACAATGGCAAGTATGTTTCCATTGATACCAAAATTTTTGACCTCGTGACCTTGACCTTGACCTTTGACCTACTTTTCAAAAACTTTAACATTGGGCATAACTTTTGAATGGGAAGTGATAGGGCTTTCATATTTCACATGTGTATTCCTTGTGACAAGACCTTTCCATTGATACCAAAATTTTTGACCTCGTGACCTTGACCTTGACCTTTGACCTACTTTTCAAAAACTTTAACATTGGGCATAACTTTTGAATGGGAAGTGATAGGGCTTTCATATTTCACATGTGTATTCCTTGTGACAAGACCTTTCCATTGATACCAAAATTTTTGACCTCGTGACCTTGACCTTGACCTACTTTTCAAAAACTTTAACATTGGGCATAACCTTTGAATGGGAAGTGATAGGGCTTTCATATTTCACATGTGTACTCCTTGTGACAAGACCTTTCCATTGATACCAAAATTTTTGACCTCGTGACCTTGACCTTAACCTTTGACCTTCTTTTCAAAAACTTTAACATTGGGCATAACTTTTGAATGGGAAGTGATAGGGCTTTCATATTTCACATGTGTGTTCCTTGTGACAAGACCTTTTTATTGATACCAAAATTTTTGACCTCATGGCCTTGACCTTGACCTTTGACCTACTTTTCAAAAACTTAAACATTGTGCATAACTTTTGAATGGGAAGTGATAGGGCTTTCATATTTCACATGTGTATTCCTTGTGACAAGACCTTTCCATTAATACCAAAATATTTGACCTCATGACCTTGACCTTGACCTTTGACCTACTCTTCAAAAACTTTAACATTGTGCATAACTTTTGAATGGGAAGTGATAGGGCTTTCATATTTCACATGTGTATTCCTTGTGACAAGACCTTTCCATTGATACCAAAATTTTTGACCTCGTGACCTTGACCTTGACCTTTGACCTACTTTTCAAAAACTTTAACATTGGGCATAACTTTTGAATGGGAAGTGATAGGGCTTTCATATTTCACATGTGTGTTCCTTGTGACAAGACCTTTCCATTGATACTAAAATATTTGACCTCATGGCCTTGACCTTGACCTTCGACCTACTTTTCAAAAACTTTAACATTGTGCATAACTTTTGAATGGGAAGTGATAGGGCTTTCATATTTCACATGTGTATTCCTTGTGACAAGACCTTTCCATTAATACCAAAATATTTGACCTCAAGACCTTGACCTTGACCTTCGACCTACTTTTCAAAAACTTTAACATTGGGCATAACTTTTGAATGGGAAGTGATAGGGCTTTCATATTTCACATGTGTATTCCTTGTGACAAGACCTTTCCATTGATACCAAAATTTTTGACCTCATGACCTTGACCTTGACCTTCGACCTACTTTTCAAAAACTTTAACATTTGGCATAACTTTTGAATGGGAAGTGATAGGGCTTTCATATTTCACATGTGTATTCCTTGTGACAAGACCTTTCCATTGATACCAAAATTTTTGACCTCATGACCTTGACCTTGACCTTCGACCTACTTTTCAAAAACTTTAACATTTGGCATAACTTTTGAATGGTAAGTGATAGAGCTTTCATATTTCACATGTGTATTCCTTGTGACAAGACCTTTCCATTGATACCAAAATTTTTGACCTCGTGACCTTGACCTTTGACCTTTTAACCCAGTGACCTCACATACATGTACTTAACAGAAAATAGTGTTCATACTAACAAAGATGCCACCGGGGGCATTCGTGTTTCACAAACACAGGCTTTATTTTATTTAGATATGCTGTGATTTGACTCACATGTTTGGAAGTAAGTTAATAGAGAAAAAAAAACTCAACTTCATAAGAGAATAAAGCCTGTGTTTGTGAAACACGAATGCCCCCGGTGGCATCTTTGTTAGTATGAACACTATTTTCTGTTAAGTACATGTATGTGAGGTCACTGGGTTAAAAGGTCAAAGGTCAAGGTCACGAGGTCAAAAATTTTGGTATCAATGGAAAGGTCTTGTCACAAGGAATACACATGTGAAATATGAAAGGCCCTATCACTTCCGATTCAAAAGTTATGCCAAATGTTAAAGTTTTTTAAAAGTAGGTCAAAGGTCAAGGTCAAGGTCATGAGATCAAAAATTTTGGTATCAATGGAAAGGTCTTGTCACAAGGAATACACATATGAAATATGAAAGCCCTATCACTTCCCATTCAAAAGTTATGCCCAATGTTAAAGTTTTTTAAAAGTAGGTCAAAGGTCGAGGTCAAGGTCACGAGGTCAAGAATTTTGGTATCAATGGAAAGGTCTTGTCACAAGGAATACACATGTGAAATATGAAAGCCCTATCACTTACCATTAAAAAGTTATGCCAAATGTTAAAGTTTTTGAAAAGTAGGTCAAAGGTCAAGGTCAAGGTCATGAGGTTAAAAATTTTGGTATCAATGGAAAGGTCTTGTCACAAGGAATACACATGTGAAATATGAAAGCCCTATCACTACCCAATCAAAAGTTATGCCCAATGTGAAAGTTTTTAAAAGTAGGTCAAAGGTCAAGGTCAAGGTCACGAGGTCAAAATTTTTGGTATCAATGGAAAGGTCTTGTCATAAGGAATACACATGTGAAATATGAAAGCCCTATCACTTCCCATTCAAAAGTTATGCCAAATGTTAAAGTTTTGAAAAGTAGGTCAAAGGTCAAGGTCAAGGTCACGAGGTCAAAAATTTTGGTATCAATGGAAAGGTCTTGTCACAAGGAATACACATGTGAAATATGAAAGCCCTATCACTTCCCATTCTAAAGTTATGCCAAATGTTAAAGTTTTAGAAAAATAGGTCAAAGGTCAAGGTCAAGGTCACGAGGTCAAAAATTTTGGTATCAATGGAAAGGTCTTGTCACAAGGAATACACATGTGAAATATGAAAGCCCTATCACTTCCCATTCAAAAGTTATGCCCAATGTTAAAGTTTTTGAAAAGTAGGTCAAAGGTCAAGGTCAAGGTCACGAGGTCAAAAATTTTGGTATCAATGGAAAGGTCTTGTCACAAGGAATACACATGTGAAATATGAAAGCCCTATCACTTCCCATTCAAAAGTTATGCCCAATGTTAAAGTTTTTCGGACAAATAGACAGACAAACAGATAAACAGACAAACAGACAAACAGACGGACAGGCCAAAAACTATATGCCCCCGAATCTTTGATTCCGGGGGCATAAAAAAACTCAACTTCATACTAAAAAACTACTGATACATTATCAAGTATGAATTGTATAAATGATTATGTTGTTTATAAAGAACCCCTGCAGTAGGGCTGGGACGATACTCCGATTCAATTTGATGCATCGCGATATTTTATTTGGCGATCGAAGTATGTTACACCCCAACGATACCTAAGTTAAAATTTACAAATAATATATGTTTGAATTTTCCGGATTTTTGTGTCTGTCATACCAAAAACGATAATAATTAACGTTTGAAGAAAACAAAAGAAAAGTTTGGTGAAAGCTTGTGTTGAATAGATATAATATGTTAAATAAAAAAAAACTACTTGTATTATGAATAAAAATACTATCAAATAGCTTTTTGAGAAGGTTTTATCAATTTATTTAGTATCGCGATACGTATCGTATCGAATGTCAGGTATGGTGATACGTATCGGATCGGCTGGGTGCAGTATCATCCCAGCCATACTCTGCAGTATCAGCAAAATTATTTAGTAAAAGATTATGGAATGTATTGTGATGGTTTAATTTTATCAGTATTTCATTTATGAATTTCGAAACACTGTTTATGTAATTTAAAAGTAGAAAAAATCAAAATATTCTTTTAATTATGCACTTAGTAAAATTGATTATTTTAGAATGTTTTTACGTACAATTTATCAGAATTTGAAGGTTAAGGAAGGAAATTAGATATATAGAAATGCAGAATTTTAAACTTTTTTATCTACAATAAGTGAATTAAATATGGCTGTACGGTAGTATGATAGTAATTCAAAAAAGTTATATCAATTTTGCTCATTTTGTAGGAAATATTTGAATTTGGTTCAAGTTTGTTTTTTTTTTTTGGTCTCAATTAATTGTACAAAATGCCTATGACTGGGGGCATAGCCACGCCTAGTATCGTCCCACTGAGGGAACCCACACATGGGCGTGTACAGAGAACAGCTATAGATACATTGACCTACATACAATTAGCAACAGGCAGGTGATATTATATGTGATATGCTTAGCCAGATTGCATGGCAAGTCAACATATTAGGCTTAGATTTATAGCGAATTTTTCAAAAAGCATTGAAAACATTGGAATTTGTCTCACGAGTTAGAAACAGCTTATATGATAATGGCTACTTTAGTTTCTTTGATTTATGGAAAACACATTACAATCCATGTGAAACTTTTGATAGTGCATTGAACATATCCTTGCGAGTACCTACATTCAATTTGGACATTTGTTCAGAATCTAGAATTCTAAGGGCTTTAAATTTGCCAGACAAGTCCGACAGTCCAATGCGTTTTGAGTACACTATACAATTTATTTTATTATGTAATCATAAACAAACTTGTTTTTATTTTCCTGTATTAGCTCCTTGAACATGTTGAAAGCTCAAACTTTCCAAAGTCTTTGCCTCAAGCTGACTTAAGAGTGTGCATTCCACAAAATCTGCTGTAATATCATAATCATAAATTATACATATGTATAATTCACCCATCATTGCTCAAAATGGCATACACAATATTAGCTTTTATGATCAAATATGAATAATGAGCATGCATATTTACCCTGCCTGTTGCTACTAGTCCCAGTCATGATATTAATCATAGAGCAGATGCTTAGATTATTACATTTTATCTGCAATTTTGACTATTTTCTTTAATACATTGAAACTTATTTGCAATGGTTGTAAAAAACATAATATTAATGAGAAGACCTCAAATTCTAAGCAGTTATCAATCACATACCGTACTTGCATGAATTTTTGAGAAATTTCGTTCATGTTATAAAGAAAAACAGAAATTTTCTAATGTTTCCTTCAGTATTCTGCAGGGATCTCTACTTTTAAAATCATTCTACTACAATTATGATAAATTACATTTAGAAGTCCATCCAAAGCAATTTTAGCTTTCCCTATTTAATAATTTGATTTGACAAAAAAATGATTTTCCATGGATATTTCTAATTATAGAAACACCTGACTGTAAGCTTTACTTCACCTCTGATGGAGCCAAGCCGACCCCGTTTCAAAGAAAGGTCGGAGGTCGAGAGGTCACTTTCAGATATATTGGGCCGTTTACCCTGAAAGCTGGAAAGAGGACGCTGAAAGCAGTGGCAGTGTCAAGGTAAAAAATGATCCAAACCGTGATTTCAGGGATTTTTTCCCTTACGAAAAAAATCTATACAAAACTATATGTCTCCTATATGTAAACTATATTTCTCCTATAGGTTTCCAGCTTTTGTGTCTAGGTTGGTTATAGGTATAGGTAACATATAGGTAAAATTGAATTTAACCTATAGGTGATATATATGTTAAAAATAGGGGAAATGCATACAGCATACCATGTCTGCTGGAGCTATAGGGAGGTTATAGTGCAACTATATGAATACTGAACTTAGTCTAATTTAGCTTATCTTTAGACTTAGAAAATTGTACTGCTCTGCATCTTTGAGGAAAAATTTATAAGTCCAGAACCATGACAATTTCTTTAAAAATTGTGTTTAAACTTATATGACATGAAATACAAGGCAATATGGGTATCAAAATGTGTATTTTTCCGGGATCTGTTAGAAAAGAAAAGCAATCTGGAATTTAACAGTATTTCACATTTTACTGTTTTCACATTGTACCTTAATTATCAGTTAATCTGTTTGTAATTGGTTTTAGTTTGGGGGTGGGGTGGGGTTGCGGTTGTTTACAGCCATGGAATTGAAGTGGGTCCAGCCTAATAAAAAGAATATGACAAATCAGGAAAGCAAAGAATGTTTATTAATCCAAGTCCCTCCCCCCTTTTCCTGCTCTGAATATATGAAAAGAAAAAGGCTCATAGACCATGAAATACAAAATAATGAAAAAGTCCAACTTTGCCAGGATTCGAACCCTGGACCCCTAAATCAGAAGTCCTACGCTCACCCAACTGAGCCACGACACTCACGTATTAACGAGACGGTATATCTTAAGAAGCATCTTAGTTTGAAATGTTTGTGTACGACACGTCCATGATTAAAAGTCAGCCAATCAAAACGACGGATTTTAAAAGGTCCGGGCGGAAAAGTTGAAGTTTGGATCGTAATTTCGTCTGCATTTATGTGATACACTAAAGACAAGTGAATAAATCAAAGTAAACGACCATGAAGCCAAGTGAAAATTCCCACGGTCAACTGAGCACGTCGGTATACTAAGCAACTCAGTCGATGGGACATTTACATCAAATCTTTGTTTACTTTCTGTGAAAAGATGCAGTAGAACTAGAAGAGCTGAGAAATTTTGATGTTAGACCGACAAGAAGGTAAGCTATGTTTTCCTTGTGTATTAGAAATAATTGATTCGGTAGTTGTAAATTAACAGCTGAACAGAGGTAATTGGAGCTAAATCTTAACAAAAGGGCGGAGAAAATACACTTTTATGTCTTATCTCTACTGCATCATGGGACTGAAAAATTCGAATACAGTGGAAACATCCAATGTCATGACTTTAAATCCGGGGAAGGGCCAGGAAGTGAGAGGAATGGAGGGATCATGGAAGAGGACAGAATGGGGAAGGAATGGGGGTTGGAGGGAGAAGGGAATAGTGGGCAAATGTGCACCTACATGTATATGAAGAGTGTCACTGTGTGTCACTGTTTCATGCATTTGCAGTGTGCGTAGATGTATAAAAGAACACAGCATGAATGGTATTTCACTGGTTTTAAACATCATTTTTAAAACTTTGATGGTTCCGATAATTACCGGTACAGAATCAATAGCTAGCCTCCGATAGTGTCCAGATAATCAATAGTAAAATTTGTCCAATTGTTCATCACTATTTCTCCTGAATCTAGTATCATAAATTTTGCTCGTTTTTTGACTTTCAGACTACGGGGTACTGTACAATTGTACAAGTAGAGGGAGAACCAACGTGGCAGAATAGTCATGCAGCTAGATGACAGAGGCCACTGACTGTTAGAAGTAGAAGTAGAGGTAGAACCAGGCCAAATTAAGGACAGAAAAAGGTGTAGATACTGTACCAAAACGCTTTGACAATCTTCTTTACATATTGTGAAACATCATTATCATTCTCTGTGTAATTCTCGTGGATATTATAAGATCATCCAGTGTAATACAGAACCGTACAGAAATTCGTACTTCCCAAAGACCATTACTGATTGGAACCTACTTGAAGACACAATCACGCTTGTGAAAAGTTCAGGGGCCTTTCGATCGGCCATCCAGCAGCGAAACTAACATCACTTGTGCTCTTTCCTCCATCGCATATGCTGTAAAATGCCAGGCGACATAACTATCCAGATCCAGACCAGAAAAACTATGGCTATGTTACATTTTAAAATTGATTTGAACTTCAACTGCTTTGTTGTGTTAATGTGAGATAAAAAGTTAATTCAATTTTATGTCTTGGTAGTTATTTTTACCATCAATAATTGGGAATATTTGTCATATGTTGATATGTCTGTACAGCATGTAATGTTCAATACTTGGTAAAGAACCAATCAGAATGCTTAAAATTCCCATATATTTGCCCTATATGGGAAGTATAGGCGAGCTTCTGAATGGGACCTATGTATCTACCTATCTATGTATAGGTAGAGTATAGGGGGAATACAGGTACCTCTGAAAGTGACCTACATGCATGTATAGTTCAAGTATAGGAGGAGTATAAAGGACATAACGGTGAAAGACATATAGACGAACTATAGGTGATATATAGGTAGAAGCTGCCAGCAAGTATAGGTTGAAGCTCATTTGCATCTAATTTGCATTTAAAATCCCTATATGTCACATATATGTAAAGACTATAAGAGAACTATATGTAACCAATAGCAGATCCCTATATGTCACATATAAAATTTTTTCGTAAGGGATTCTCTGTAAGGCCATATAAAAAAAAAATCCTGGTTCTCAGACACCGCCGCGCGCTCAAAATTCCTCCCGATGAGACGTTTTTATCGTAGGAAGGGAAAAAAAATAGCCGCCGCCCGCCAGATTTCTCATGCTGATAAATATAATTTTCTATTAATTTTCTGAACAGATAATTCGTCAATAGATCAATTTTGTAAGTATATTTGACTTTAATTCACGCTACCAGTCCGTGCGTAAGTAAACAATCGCGTTACAATAACATTTGTCCAAGTATTTACGGTACCTGGTCATCTAAGGTCAGATCGTACAAGCGCATGTACGTTAAATACCTGTATATGTGTAAACACCTGTCTACCCCGAGGGGTGTAGAACGGAGACAAATAGCCTTCACCGGTAGCGTTGCGGTCAAGCATGAAATTGATCTGTCACTTTTGACAGGTGAAGGGGGAAGTAAAATCTTCTCGAATAGGTTTATTCTAACGGTAAATTTCAATGGTCAGTTCAGTTAATTGATACATAATACGGCTGTCAATCCTAAATCTTTCAATCGTACTATGTACTATGGATTATTTTGTAATCGGTATCTAATTCAAGTCATTACAATAAAAATTACCGAGCGGGCCGTTTCTTTGATATTTTTAATTTGGGAGAAAACATCGGCGAAATTTCGATTTTTTTTAATGCGTATTATTTACTAGATTAGAATTTTTTCCATGATTTTCAGCGCAATTTTTTGCCTGCGCGATATCTACTCTTGCGGACTTTTTTCGGACGATTACGGTACTGTACTTTGTTATTGTACACAAGATGCAAAATGACGACCGGGGGGGGGGGGGGGGGGGGGGGGGGAGGAACGAGTGATTGTCAGCTTGAAGGTGAATTTTAAAATTGCAGACTGGGCTGAAGCATTCTTGGCACTGTAAAAATGAGAAGAGTTGAGTATGGTGAACATTTACAACAAATATAGTCACTATAGATCACAGTCTCTATAATATCTGAATAAAAAATTGTGCTTAAGTAGTTTTCGGAAAATAAAAACAAAAAATAAAAACCCTACCTACCTACCCATATTTTTTAGATCAATTATCTGAGAACCAGAAAATTTTTTTTGCATGGCCTAAGCATTTGCACTTTTATGAAGGACGTATGGCACGGCATGTCTCAGATTTTTATGAAATTTGTACATAAGGTTGGGTCTGACCCAAAAGTAAAAAATTGTCAAAAATTTTCTTAATATCATATCCGGTTGCCATGGAAACGGACTTTGAATATTGAAAAAATGCATTTTTGGGCGTTTTTGAAGTCACATACATAATTTATGCAGCATAATCTAAAACAAACACTGATGAATTATCAGTACCCTATCATTGCTCTTTCAAGTTAAGTAATAATAATGTTGGGTATATGGTCTTATCTATATGTTTCCATAGCAACAACACAGGTACCCTATCAAAATAGTATTTTTTGCATTTTTTTCAAAATTCAAACGATAAATTGATTATATTTTTGAGTTTGTTATGCAAATAAAACATAAGCATTCACATTGGGACAAAGTTTCTGTTCGTTGCTATGGCAACATGACCTCAAATCGCAAAAATGAAAGCAATTTTGGACAATATTTAGCGTCCTAATTTTACTAGATCATTGAATTTTGATTCAAAGTGATGAAAATTAATTAATGTATTCAAGTAGATCTTTAATTACACGAAAGAAAATTTTTGAAAAATATTCAGGAAACAGCCCGTTGCTATGGGAACGATTGTTTAAAATTGCACATAGGCCCACTTTGAGTCCTTGGATACGGGCATCAAAAGTTAAGAAATCTGAATTTTTAAAAATCTAAAATAAAGTTTAGACTTTGCTTTATCGTATATGTAAAAAAAAGGTTGTGTAAGCCTGTTTTGTTTTTGAGGAAAAGGCTTTGAAAAACAACAAAAAATGCTTATTTTTATAATGTATGGCCATATTACTATAGCAACCATTAATTATTTGAAACTTTTTTATTGTATTTTGATAGAGGCTTACTTGATCTTTATTGTTATTGAATTTGAACTTCCTGGGATAAATAATTACTGTTTTATGAAAATAATAAAAAATGGTTGCCATGGTAACATATGTTCCCCATAGCTTTTTCATGGTTTTTGAAAGAGCTCTTTGTGTTGGATATTTCCCAACAATTTTTATCTGTTCATCATGATGCAAAATTTTTAAAAATGACTCTGAAGTTGCAAAATAAGTAATATTAAAGACCATAGTTACCGTTGCCAAGGTAACTTATGTACATAGTAACAAGTGGGTTTATCTTGAATTTACTCATTTTATGAAATAAATCCTATTTCTTTATCATATACCCATCAAGAGAGAAGGAAAATTGGAAAATACAAACAGCATTTTGAAATCAATATATCAAAATTAGCTAATTATGTTGTCATGGTAACCAGCCTTATTTACAATATCAGATACTACTAGTGAGCTTATTTAAAAATTTATGTCCTAATCTTTAGGATGCATAAAAAATCTTCCATTGATGTTACATATAGACCAAATTATAGAGCTTCAAATTAGCTCAGTTTTGCCAATTTCTCAACTTTAAAGGCCGTTGCCATGGTAACCAGATGACCTAGAATTAATTTTTTTGTCAAATTTTCCTTATTTCATTGGTCCCTACCTATGTGTGAAATTTCATGAAAATCGGAGACCATGCGTGCCGAAATTGTTTAAATGGTTACAGAGAATGGCTATTAAAATCTTGATTTGTTTGTTCACTTGTAAGATTTCTAATTGAAATGAAATTTGCTTGTAGTCTTTTGATCAATGGTAGAAATATACTGGTATTATACTTCATTAGCTTCAATATAGTAACCAAGCAGTTACTTCTATTGACAGAGAATGTGGTCACTGTGTCATCAACACCAATTGAAAAAAGATATATCATGACAACATAAAATGTTGATTCTCTTTTATTCAAATCTAATTAATTCAGAGAAGTTGGATTTGTGTTATGTATAACGTATCCCACTTTACTGAGTGAATTTATGAAAAATGAAATAAAAATTGTATTATAGAGATGGCATACGGGAGAGTGATGTTATGACTAAACAGTTTGTCGTGGAGGATGTAGGACAGCTTAAACCCGGGGACACGACCACAGACTACGACACTACTGACGATTATACAAGCTTCTTTGAGACCTCCGATCTTGACACGGATAATACACTGAAAAGTGGCACCAGCAGTGCATGCAAAACCAAAAAGAAACCAAAGAAGGTGTGTAATTATACAAGTAAATTCTGAGTTTATTAATGGTGAAAATATTTGATTTCAAATCTCACTTCTCGACTTCTATCTTGGACAAAAGATCAATTTGTGCCATCATTAAGTAATAAGCAAGCTTGTCTTGTTGGAGCGTTGAAACTTCGTTTGAAAAATTCTTATTAATATTTTTCAGAGTAAATCTCCGACAAGATCAAAATCTCCTCTACGGTCATCTTTGAGACGGTCCCCCAAGGAGGCATGGGCCAGTAGTTTACAGTTTGATGGCACTGGTGCTGTAGATGGACATCAAAGTAATCATTTGTTAAGCATGTTTAGTTTTGTCCAGATGTAATTGTTATTCGTAAGTCATTTTAAAGTAACTTCAGTGATATTATTTTCAGTGTTTGGAGATATTGAATAAATTTATCTCATTTGATACTCTAGTATCTCAAATTCTATTCTGTTAATATCTCATAAAATATTCTTTCTAGACTCATGTTTTATATGTTATTTTCTGAACAGCTGAATAACCATACTAGACTTTTTAATGATGACTCTGTTTTCTTTGATTTGAGGTATAACACGAAAAAAAAAGAAAGGAAACTGAATTATTGTGTGTAGCTTTGCTTTTCTCATCTTTAAATAGAAATCAACAATTTTCAGGTCCTCAACCTCAGCAAATTCCTGATGGGCCTTTTAACCCTACAAACTACTCTGGTACTCAGATCAATGTGTGGGGAGGGGCATGGCCTGGAATGAACGCAAACCAAAGCGGAGTTGCCTTTGGGGTACCGGCTGTACCAAACAACCCCTACCCAACCCAGATGGGCTACCTCACAGAAAATATGATACAGGTAAATAGTTACGTGAATTATGAGATACACTTCATTAAATGGGTTAACTTTGTAGATATTTTTTGCTGATATCTAGTGTTTAATTAATGATGATACAATTTAGTAATCATGGTAATACATGCGTATGCACATCCAACATAATTCCCTGAGATGAAACTTTTGAATGGAACATATTGCATATTGCGTGTAAACGCTCATGATGTAACAATGTATACATGCCGCGCTGGCTCTTCTAACCTGCAAACTGAAAACATGGCGACCTATAATGTCACCTTTTTACCTGGAAAAACATTATTTCAGAAAACAATAACACTGTGTATAGCCGACACCGGATATTGGTACTATTTGTCGGCGTATTGGTACTACTGAGGCGAGAGATTTTAACAAATGAATTGTAAGTGTCCCTTTCTAACATCGTTTTTTATTTGAATCTGGCAGCTCCTTTCAAAAGCAACTGTATAATGCATTACTACAGAAAGTCATCCTTGAAGTTATATGAGTAAGATATGTCTAAGTAGAAGACTTTTTAACTTTTTAAAGCAAAATGCATCACCTAGTACCGTAAAATTTTCCGTACTGAGAACTTTATTTGGATTTAAATTTGCATATTGCACTTTTTCTAGACTTGCAATATATCTATGTTTTACGATTTGATCACTGTATCATGATTTCATGGATTTGTAAAGATCTTACTAAGAACAACGTGTATTTTTCCCAAAAAGATACACGCCAGGTGTACGGCATATTGCTGGACGAAAAAGAATTTACTGTACGGCATGTTGAAATAGGTAGTGTACGGCAACTTGCTTTTGGGGTCGGAGTTGCAAATGAAGCAATTTCGGGGCTTATGGAACGAAGATGACAATCCACCTACTATGTGTGTACCTGTCCGTCACTTGATCCATCATCTGTCTTCACGTATTGTTGTTACGAAAGAGTTGAAGGGTGTGCATGTATTCAAAAAACATTGGTACTCACAGCAGGACAAGAACCCCAATATGCTAATTTTATTGTTTCTACCATGTGCGGATCCAGAAGGGGGGAGGGGGGAAGGGGCGGAGGTCCGGAACCCCCCCCCCTGAAATTTGCCAGAGGTGGGGTCCACGGACCATGGTCCCCACCTCTGACAGATCTCGGGGGGGGGGGGGGGGGGGGGGGGGGGGGGGGGGGGGGGGTCCAAATAAGACATAAGATTAAATTGTTTCATATGGATTTTTTTCTGGCTCGCTTTCGCTCGCCAAATACATAAAACTCTTGTATGAAAGGATACATCAACTATAAGACATACTTATATTGAATTGATATTGAAATTACTTTTATCAGTTGTGTTAATTACCATACTTTCCATATGCTTGCATATTCAGTTTAAGGTATTCAGTTCGCATTGTTTATGTACGATTTAAATGAGGAAATCCATGAGCTTCAGGGGGCTTCGCCCATGGTCCTCCACCAGGGCTTCGTCCTGGACCCACTGGGGGCCTAAAGGCGGCCCTAGACCCCCGGCCTTTTAGACCCCTGGCCTTTTAGACCCCCCCCCCCCCCCGGTGAAAAAAAGCTGGATGCACGCATTGCTTCTACTCTCTAGAAATTAAGACGAATTTCCTTTGTTTCTTCTCCACTCATTTCTCTGGTGTATTGAATAACACTCAGGTCATAAGACGTAATTTTCGTGTTATGCATGTATTTTTTAAAAATATTTATAATAAAAGAGAAGGACAGCACTGTGGTGCACATACATAAATGTATGATAGCGGCGTTATGACACATGTCAGTGACGGATCTAGCATTGAGTTAGAGGGGGTGTAAAACGGCGATTGAGGGGTCTGATAGGATGACCAGGGAGGCGAAGCCTCCCGGGAGCTAACGCATTTCAGCCTTTTCGAACCCATTCTCGTGACTGAAATTGATTAAAGAATTGAAATTGATGAAGACAATTATATTATCTGACAGGTAGTAAATATTTACTATTAATTATTTACTCTTTTTATATGGAAAATTTTACCTATGATTTGCAAATTTTAGGGGGGGTGCGCCCCCTACGTCATCCCCTTGAATCCGCCACTGCATGTGGAAAGCAGCACCTGTATGTCAATAAGTGGTTTTAGCTCACCTGAGCGAAGCTCAAGTGAGCTATTGTCATAGTGTGGCGTCGTCCGTCCATCGTAAACTTTTCACATTTTCGACTTCTCAAGACCCACTGAAGGAATTTTGATGAAACTTGGTAGGAATGAAGTACTCATGGCTCCCTACAGGTGGTGTTGTTTTTCGTCCGGTTCCGTCAACAGGTGGCGCCACCACAAGCAAAAGCAGGTCAGGGGGTACCCTCCTTTGACACACCAAAGACCGAAAGCATCAGGATGATCTAGAGAGAACTGTTTCTTTGAATAACCCCAAAAACATGTGGTTTTATGCCCTCAATAATTGTATGTTTGCCATATTTAAGGCAATGAGTGGTTTCATATTGATTTTGGTTGAAATTTTTATTTTCATGATTTTTCATGATTTTTTTTTCTTATGTGAAGAAAGAGAGTGAGGGGGGGGGGGGGTATTTTCATACAAACTGGACATCTTATCTACGGAAGGGATTTTAATGAAGCTTGGTAGAAATGAAGTACTCATGGTCCCCTACATATGCTTTGTTTTGTTTTGTTTTTTTCGTCTGGTTCCGTCATAAGGTGGCGCCCTCCTTTGACAAACTTCTTCTTCAGAACAGAAGTACATATCGACAAATCGAAAGCATCTGGATGATCTAGAAGGATGTCTTAACAAGTGTTGTTGTTTTGGTTTCAGCCCGAAGTTAAATTTTTGACGTGTTTATGACATCTTTTCGGACTTTGTCAGAAATGCTCATTTTTTTATGGAGGGGGATTAGGGTCAAAAGCTTACATGCTTCATGATATGTTGCTTCATTCAATGTTTGATTATTCCATGTTCATTTGTCTTGCTTTCATTTCAAATTGACTTTATCTTTCTTCTTTGTGTAATTTTGCTTCCTTGCATTTTACATTTGTCCTTCGTCAATGCATAACTCTCATTATACCATGCGTTATGACATCCTTCTTTCTGCCATTATCCTTTCGTCTTAATGCTATTATTGCTTCGTCAATGCTAACTTCAATTTTGATACCAGATGGCGCTTCGCGCGACCGCATGTGCCCGTTCCTTGAAATGAATTTTGAAACATCCCCTGTCGTTAGAAATTTCTTTGAAATTCTACTACAGTATCGTTCGAAAAGTAATTATAGTATCGCACGAGAGGACAGAAGTAGATTGGCTGTATAAATATTTGAAAACTATTATGAAGTAATTAGTAAATATTTGATTTTGTATGCATCAGATTTTTGTAAGTTTTAAATCTGACTGTAAAATACACATGTATGTGAAGAATCTCTGTGGTGTAGTGGTTATCACCTTTGAATCTGAATTTTATTTTACACCTTTCCGAGTGGGTTCAAATCCCGGACGAGGATACTTTTTTTTCCTTTTGTCAATTTTAAGTATAATGTAACTTGTCCATGTTGTCCATCTGCCCAGTAGAGGATGTCGAAAAAATCTGGGGTACTTATAAAAATTAAATGTTTCGATGCATTTTTGTTTCAGTTTATCTTTGGGGGGTCATTGTTTTGAAAAAAATAAATATCAAATGATGGCTTTTTGTTGAAACTTGTCGAGTCTGCTTCGAATCAGTAAATGAAAGTCAAGTTCAAAACTAACAAGGCATCGCGCTTCGTCGATAAATCACCTCGTCGACGCGAAATATGGGCAATGATGGCTTTTTGTTGAAACTTGTCGAGTCTGCTTCGAATCAGGAAATGAAAGTCAATCCTCCCAACCCACCCAATAAAGAATTGGTCGATAAAATATCTTCCGACAAAATATTGGGTCAACATGTAGATGACCATGCAAATTATTCAGATGACAATTTCTCGAGACAAGTGTACGTAATATCTTACGAGTACTCGAGGCTCACGTGGTTTTGGGGCTTTATTGTATATAGCATTCATACGCATATGTATATACACCTTTAAAGAAAGAAAGAAATTTAAAACTATAAGTTTATTTGCATGAGTCTTTAGCTTGAGGATTTTATCTGTAAGGAATCCTAGTACCTGTTTTTTCAACATCCCGTACAGTTAGCTAATAACATGCCGTACACAAACAATTTCTTTGTTGAGCTCGTATGTAAAATATATATATGCAATTTCTACATTACCCTTGATTAATATTTAATAGTTATGAACTTCTACATAGACTGTGCACAGAATCATGATCTGCAATAGTACTTTCTTTCGTTAAAAAGAATATAAACTTCATACATGTGCAATTTTATGTGTACTAGGTACCCCATTTTGTGTTATTTTACTATTATCGTCCGATCAAATCCTTTGTTTTGAGGGTTTCGATGTTGAGTTTACCATCACAATATTATTTGCTTGAAGTTCACTCCATATAAGATCATATTTTCTTCACAAATCATTGTCAAATGCTAAAGGTAATACCTATGTCATACTTGTTTACCGCCTCGGTAGTACCAATACGCCGACAATTAGTACCAATATCCGGTGTACGGCTATACACAGTGATAATGAAATTGACATAGTTGTGCATAAAATAAATGTCATAATTTGTGTTTTGTTATGGGTATGCAACACACAGCAACACTTAAAGCATTTATTGCATGAAATGCGTTAACCCACTTAATTTACATGTTTGATGAATGCACTTGCTGTGTGTTGCATACCCATAACAAAACACAAATTAAGACACATATTCTGTATATACATTAAGTGTACATTTTAACATTTCCTCCATAATATTTGATGGATCTCTCCAAATTCCGAAGAAAATCATACAGCATGGCATCCTTTTGGCTTGTTTGCTAAAAGTTTAACTATGGAGTAAGAAGGTATGCATTCATATGTAATGGAAGAAATACATCTAGTTTGGCAATAGTATTATCTCAGCCTGTACAAATGTATTGATTTAAAAAAGATAAATTCTCAATACTTGTAGCCTAAGAAGACAAAATATACATGTGCGATCCAATAATGGGAAAATTGATAATTTTATATATAATTTAGGGTTGCAATCCTGAGAACAGACATGTCACTGTGGGAGATATAAGGAAGATGATGGACAAGAAACCCAAGGCAGTGGAAGCCCCTCCCCCAGCCCCAGCACCCCAGAAAGCTATAGAATATCCTGCATATAAAGACCCACCCGTTGAAGCTGTCAGTCCTGGTAAAGGTAAGTTTTTTTTTCTAGCTGTAGATAGAGTAATTTTAATCCAGGAAAAGTCACCTGTTGAAGTTCTTGTTAAATACCAGCCAACAAAATCAATTCTTGACAAAGATATCCACATAAAATTATGCCCATGACAAAAGTGTCCTTATGGCTTAATATTTGTTGTGTTTGTAGAAATAATTAATGTCAGAAATTCTGCCCTAAATTTAGATATGATGTCATGACCAATCACACTGGGAGTTTCCAATATACTATAAAATGTGATAAATAACGCTGGGAGAAATTTTTGCGAAATGAACATTGCAATAGTACATGTGGGGGTCATTTTGGCGAAAACGGCAGTATTGCCTTAAGTCCATAATAGTGGTTGTAATTTTCACGCAGAGGTTATTATCGTTCCTTACACCTGTTAGGTCCTCAACCAGAAACCATCCCTACCATCTTTTTCAGATATACACAACCAAGGACTATTATAAATTTTCATTTTTCCCCCGTACAGTAGTTTTTTGGAACAAATTACCCTATGACATTGTCACACTGACAAACCTGGACACTTTTAGATCAGCAGTGTCCCAGGTCCCTGTCACCTCCTAACCCCCTAAATCTTTCAATGCCCCTTTTTTAACTGTAAATAAATTATTTTTAATCACAGCACTTCACTTACTTGCACTGACGAACACACTGTTGAGAGTACTCAGAAATGAGGGCGAAACAGTATACAAAGAAAGAAATTTTTGTGATAATAATACAGAGTTGTGAAAAGCACCAAAGTTACCCCCACATTAAAATTCCATGTTTACAGTATGTCATGTAGGATATTTATGAGATTTGCATTAATTTTGAACTTTGCAAAGTATGACCGAGGTACGTGTATATATAAATATGAAGAAAAAATTGAGTAAAATTAGGTATAACTATCAGAGCCCTATCCATAAGGCTGCATCTTCATATATTACACAAGAATTTACATTTAAATATGTTTAGCTCCTCAGAAAAAAGTGTTCACCAATTATTCTAGAAACCTGGAAAATGTGCCGTTACATGTAATTTTCTATTTTTAGCTCACTTCGACGAAGTTGAGTGAGCGTATGCTATACCCCCGCGCGTCCGCGTCTGCGTCCGGTTAAGAAGTTTGGGGTAGCTCAGTATTTGGCAAAGTACTGATGCTACAGTAACCAAACTTGCACAAGTGATTCATCTTTGGATGCTGAGGTGAACTCATGCATCGGATGCTGCATCTGACCTACATTTTCCGCTTGAGTTACTTGGTTAAGAAGTTTGGGGTAGCTCAGTATCTGACGAAGTACTGATGCTACAGTAACCAAACTTGCACAAGTGATTCATCTTTGGATGCTGAGGTGAACCCATGCATCGGATGCTGCATCTGACCTACATTTTCCGCTTGAGTGACTTGGTTAAGAAGTTTTGGGTAGCTCAGTATCTGACAAAGTACTGATGCTACATTAATCAAACTTGCACAAGTGATTCATCTTTGGATGCTGAGGTGAACCCATGCATCAGATGCAGCATCTGACCTACATTTTCCGCTTGAGTGACTTGGTTAAGAAGTTTTGGGTAGCTCAGTATCTGACCAAGTAGTAATGCTACAGTAACCAAACTTGCACAAGTGATTCATCTTTGGATGCCGAGATGGATCCATGCATCGGATGCAGCATCTGACCTACTTTTTCCACTTGAGTGATTTTGCTTTTAAAAGCCAATATTGAGCAAAGTATAAGTGCTACATGTACCAAACTTGCATATTGGATGTATCTTTGATCAAACTTTCATAAAATGACCTTGACCTACTTTTTCCGCTTGAGTGATTTTGCCTTTAAAAGCCATTATTGAGCAAAGTTTAAGTGCTACATGTACCAAATTTGCATATATGATTTATTTTTTATCAAACTATCATAAAATGGCCTTGACCTACTCTTTCTGCTTGAGTGATTTTGCCTTTAAAAGCCAATATTGAGCAAAGTATAAGTGCTACATGTACCAAACTTACATATTGGATGTATCTTTGATCATTCTTTCATAAAATGACCTTGACCTACTTTTTCCGCTTGAGTAATTTTGCCTTTAAAAGCCAATATTGAGCAAAGTATAAGTGCTTCATGTACCAAACTTACATATTGGATGTATCTTTGATCAAACTTTCATAAAATGAAATTCACCTACTTTTTCCACTTGAATGATTTTGCCTTTAAAAGCCAATATACATGTATTTAGAAATATGTTTGAATTGAATTTTGCTGCCACGAGGTGAGCTTCGTAATCTGTGATTACCTATGTTTTATTTACAGGAGACTTCAAGGGTAACATTCTTCATGTGTATGCCCATATGTTAGAACACGCCAAAAACAACAAGGATTTCAGACTTAAAATTGCCGAGCCAAAGTTAGGAAGGGTAGGTGAATTTTCATTGAAATGTTTTTAAAGACAAGATCTAGAGTTTACTAGTTGAAGTATGATGTTTTAAAGTTCTGATTCATTTTTGTTCTTGGAAAATTTTTATTATTTTAGTGAAATTTACAATATCCAAAAATTTATTATAATTTTTAATGAAGTTTACTTTGTCAGTATATATATATTTTTAATTTGATTGAACAGTATAGCTTCTCTTTAAAGTTTCAGGTTGTCAAATTTTGATTAAAAAGAAAATTAAGAATCATGATATTATCATGATTATGAGAACTCAGTATTTAAAAATATATTGTACAGAAGTCATGCTAGTTTGTCAGGTTTATTTTGTTCCGTTTTAAAAATGAGTCCTCTGAAACTCTAACTGCATGTAGCCATACTCTAGCTATGATCTTGTTTTAGTTCCATGTAAAGTACTTATACATATATTAGTAATTTTGAAATTATTATGATGATGTCTACCGTCCATGCTGCAAATTTCTCTGTTCTGAAATGATGCTATGAATTTGAATTAAGATGCGTTATATTAAAACTATCAAAAATTCTTTTCTAAATATAGATGCTAGAGGCCACGTTTGAGGATGAGGGGGACGGATATAGGATATCGGTAGTCATGGGAAAGCCCGGAATTCCACGTAAGTGATGTCGCATGTCTGCATGGGCGTACATTTAGGGAGCGTAGCTCATATGTAACATTACAAACGTGCCGTAGTTTAGTGTTCTGAATTGATTTCAAGAAAAAACTGGAAAGTATATTCATATGGGAAATTGCCTCTCTTTGATTAGGGAGTGATATCATGGATAATGCATGTTATGATCAAAATGTAGCTTTTTTAATTATATGTCAGATACATTTTTGGACTCCTTACTATAAGTGTAGACTTATCATAGTATGTATGTAACACAATGCTCAAATCTGCAGAAAAGGTTGACTATGCTAAGACACATTCTTAACATCCATTAAATGTCAAGGTCAAATTGAAGGTCAAGGTCATTTTAAGAGTGAAATTATTAGTAAGCAATTATACATAATTTTTTTGAGAATCAGTTTGCATTTAAAAGAACTAAAAGGGCTCGTTCGAAATTATTATGACACTAAGAAAAGCATATCTGTGATAATTTATATGGCTCTCTGAGTACTTTGTATTTACCATTTGTCATAATTTGGATCCTCAAGGAGAAAATACTATAACACTACATCAAAGGATTGAATGAACTTTTACTAAAATCTGGATATCTCACTTAGTCTGTGTTCTATCATGTGTTTAACAATCATATTGTATTGACTATCAAAATTCTGAATATTTGTTTGTATCTCTTGGATAATTTAGAAATAGTGCAATACTTTTTGTACAGTGATACCTTGTTATCTCAGTTTATGTTTGCCCAAAATATTTTTTTCTATAATTTATGAAATTTGATGAGAGACTTTAGATAAGTTACTTTTATACTGAAAATCTTACTTTTAAATTAGTTATATTTATTTCTTACACATAATATTGAATTTAAATAAATAAAATAGCAAAACCAAATCTAAATGCTATGAAAATTAATACATCTAGAGGGACAACAGAGTTCAAATCTATGGGATGTCACTGCACAAACATAATAATGAATCTCTATTTATTTAACGTCCGGTGAGGAATTCCCAAGAATATCAAAAATGTACATGTACTTCGTATGACATTTTAGCAAATTGTTATTTGTAATACTGATATTTTGTAAAATTGATGATATTTTTTTAAATCATGAAAGTTCATTGCCACCAGCAAAAGTTTGTACCTTTTATTAATGCATTATATTTTTTTTATTTCTTAATGAAAAAGTTTAAATCGTAATATATTATCATTAAAAGACTACCACACTAAAATTTGTGTTGTGTTATTTTTTCAATCAGGTGGTTCAATGAGAAAACCGCCGGCTAAAGTGGAAACAAAACCGAAACCAAAACCAAAGAAACCAGAAAACGGTAGCGGAAAACCCAAAAAGAAGGAAACTCCCCCCACTGACCCATACTTTGCCATGGAAACAGAACAGTTAGATGTACGTATGCAAAATATATTTGATTGCATGTACAAAGTTAAGGTATGTTTTCCAGGTAGTAGTTGTAACTGTTCTAAACCTAGATTTTATATGTATAGACACCAGACATATCAAAATTTGGCAAAATTCTCATTATGACGTCACATTTGATCTTGTGTACATGTAGATACATGTAGGTATATAGCCATGTTTTCTACATGTATGTGACATCATAGTAAAAATTTTGCTGAATTTTGTGATGTTTGATGTCTGGCACTCTGTCAGATTTAATGAGGAATTATCTACTTAAAAATCTTGAAAGTAGTTGATGATAGTGAAAAAAAATTTCCCGTCCACCTAGCTGTTAGTCAGTCTTCTATGTTTGCAAGAGAAGCAGACAAAGATATATATTAATCATGAATTGTCTTATGTAAGAAATAAAAAATGACAAGCCGGGCTCTATTGTCTCATAATGCCCGAGTGTCCTCAGCCAATCACATTTATTACCGAGCCGCGTCAGCGCGAGGTGATAAATGTAATTGGCTGAGGACGCGAGGGCATTATGAAACAATACAGCCAGGCTTGTCATTTTTATTTCTATTCTAATGATGACCAAACTTAGACCTTTTGATGAAATCGATTCTTGGTAAAAACCAGTTTCTGCCGGTTTATCTGCTTTCAGAAAATGGATAGGCGTGGCTTATCGCGATAGGGCCTATATTGGAGAATAGAGCCCGATTCGCGTCTGTTGTCTTAATAGGGAAAAAGAAGCAAGACATATTAGAATCAATATTAATGTAGAAAAAATAACATTCCTCAAATACCAGACTGAGTGTATGTACATGATGTTGTATAATATATACATGTACATGTAATAATGATTCAACATTACCACACCAGCTACACGCCTACAAATATTTGATTGACAAAAAAAATTCATTATTTGCTATCTGTTTGGATAAAAAAATGCAGCAGTATTCTAAACTATGACTTCGAAGCAGTTTACTTTTCTACATAAATACGAAGCAGTTTACTTTTCTACATAAATAGCATTCCACATACACATGATACATGTATCTGACTTTCCATACAGGTAGAGGGAACAATAAAGCCGTATGATAAATTTAACGCTGAGCAGGATGCAGAGGTACTGAGAGGTGCTATGAAGGGATTAGGTAAGTACGGATGTAGGACTGTGGCATTGCAGATAGTGCAAAATTAACTGTACTGTATAAGTAAAGGTCTGGAGATGCCACCTGATAGGTTCTAATGCACCAAATATACATGTATTTTGGTTTTGAATGGAGGTCCGAATATTTTTTCAGGTTTTTAATACTAAGTGATGCTTTTCAGTCTAACATGGAAAAAATTACACCTTATACAGAAATGTTTTCAGTGACAATTATTGTGAAGTGTTTTCTTTATGGAAAAATATAATAATTAACAGCTGAAATTATTCATTTTTAGAACCAGAAAATCTATTATATTGGTTAATGCAACTTTTATAGCATTTCTTGTAAATCCCCCTCCTCCTCCCCCTGCCCCCCCCCCCCCCCCCCCAAAAAAAAAACAAAAAAACCAAAAAAAAAAACAAATGCAAAAACTAAAACAAGATAAAAACAAGGGAATATACAACATAAATTGAAAACAGAAAGTTCATGTAGTACATGTATATACTGTAGTTTTGGATTTAGGCAATTATCATGTAAATTGTAAATGATGAGAAAATGATTAAGAATTATATAGCTGGTTATCTGTACAGAGTATGTCCACTTGCAAAGAACCAGGAAGTTTCTATGTGAACACAGACATAGCTACATCATGATGTATGATGTGGCACATGTGAAAATCTGCACATTGTAAGATGGCATCACAGATAATGAAATCAAAGACAGGTTTCAAGATAATTAGATAAATAATGTAATACTATATGATAATGTATAGGATATATAATTTTCAGAGTCTTAGAAAATATATCTGATCTTTGATAAATAGAATTTCTGATCAACACAGGGACAGATGAAGATGCTATCACCAATGTACTGGCTTACCGCTCAAATCCACAGAGACAAGAAGTCAGATCTACCTTCAAAACTATGTATGGAAAGGTAATGCTACAAGAATAAGCTGTTGTTTTTAGCTCCAGGACCCATTGCACTTAGTACATAATTCATTTAGTCTTCACATGCATGAATATAAAATTCTTTTCCCTTTTGTCCAATTATTATAAACAGATTCACCATTTAAAAAAGGATAGACAGTAGTGACATGACTGTATCTCAGTTTAAAGATTTGAGGTACATGTATGATAAAGAATTTAAAATGTTTTAATAATTTTTTTGTAATCTCTATTTTTTAGGATCTAATAAAAGAATTAGAAAGTGAGTTGAGTGGACATTATCTGGACACGTGTAAAGGTCTTATGATGGCACCAGCAGAATATGACGCCTATCAACTACGCAAAGCTATTAAGGTGAGAAAAAATACCGTTCAGTTCCATAAATATAGTGAGAAAGTGGGCTGTACGTGGAATAGGCAGGATGGACCTTCTCTGAGCTAGGCTTCATCTAAGTCTTGCAAGGGATGTAATTTTTATTAGGAGGGTTTTATACATGTAGTTTGAAATACGAAAACTGATAAATTCTCCACACAGAGTATATTAATTTCATTTTGTTTTTGTGACACAGTCCCTTCAAAGTGCAAAGTCCGAAGTCCATGAACATGAAAAATGTCTATTTAAAACTCTGTTCTGTGGAATGTAGAAACTGCATATCTTGAGCTTTTTTCATTTTGAATCCATCAATGTTTTGATGCCCATTCCTTAACCCTTTAAAATATTTTGAATACTAAACTTCACTCTAAGTAGGATAAGAGCTCACTGACAAAATTTTACAATCCGTACTTAATAGTTGTTTATCTTATGAAATACATGTATGCCAAAATAAAGCAAAAAGTTTGTTTTGATTATCTTTGTAAATGTATTTGAAGCTGCTATCACATTATCATATTATGGCATGATTGTAAGGCATAATACATGTATGATTTTAATTCCTGCTTAATCATGAAATTTGGCACATTATTTGGCTATGTGAATGTTCATTTCAGGGATTGGGTACAGATGAAGATGTACTTATAGAGATCCTATGTACACGATCTAATGCTCAGATCAAAGAAATTATCAAAATATACAAAGAAAGTAAGTGATATTCAAGTGCATTTACTTAAAAAAATTATGTCAAAAGTATAAATGAGGAAATGTTTAAAATTAATTTCATTCATGAAATAATTGAAATAAATGAAAAGAAAAACATTAATGATTTAGATTTTGAAAAGGTAAAATTTCTAGGTTAACGAATAAAAATTTCCCTGAAAGATAAAAAGCAATGGTCAAAATAAGCACGTATAGTGTGTTATCGTATATTCCCATTGTAAAATTAAAAGATTTCAGAATATAATGTGATTAAAAACATGAAAGCCTTTTGAAGATGTTTTAATTTATTCTTTCCCTCAGAGTTCAACAAGAGTCTGGAGAAGGACATCATAGGTGACACATCGGGTCACTTCAAACGTATCCTCGTCTCCTTGGTACAAGCGAACCGAAGTGACAGTACAGAGGTGGATCGTAACAAGGCGCGACAGGACGCTAGGGCTTTGTTAGACGCAGGAGAGGCTAAATGGGGGACAGATGAATCTAGGTACATTGTATTAATTACTACATGTACATGTATATGGCATCGAAAGGCCAGTTTATGGCTTAGATATTTTAAGGCAATTGATACTTTAATTGGACATGCGTAAATAACTCAAATATGCTGTCAACGCTGTGCACTCATCTGATGGAGAGAAATGGCAGGTCTTGGTATCATTTTACTTTAAATTCGGTCTTTTCGAAATACAGAGTTACTTCCCATTTGTGCAGGTATCTGACGTTAACGCATTGTGACATCATCAAACTCTATGGAAACCAGCATGAAAGTCAGGGAAACAGGGTCACATATATGACGTTTTCAAAGGAATTTAATTACGTCACAATGCTTTTACATCAGATACCTGCACGAATCGAAAAGACTGAATTTACAAAGATCTGTTTTATCTATCTCTTGATATTGACAATAAATGCACACTTTCTCAACTTCTGACAAAACCTCTAGATCTGGCAAATTATACAACATGTAACAATTGTTTGTAAGTGTATGTCATTTGATTATTTCTTTTGTGGTGTCACAATACAACTTTTGCTACATTTCAGAATCTATGAATGAAATGACGTCATTTGTCTTGGTTTTGTGGAAAGATCAGTGATGGTTTATAGTAAAAAAAAAAAATTATGTGCCATCTTTTCTGCAGATTTAATGTGATCCTGGCATCCAGAAGTTACCCACAATTGAGAGCCACTTTCGAGGAATACCAGAAAGTCTCTAAGAAGGACATCGAGGAGACGTTAAAGAGCGAGATGTCAGGGGACCTTCTTAGTGGCATGAAAACTATTGGTAAACTTCATTTGTCTATGATTATCATTAACATGTGAATGGATCACACCTCTATTATACATTTAGTAAGACTTCGTAATCTTGACATTTTTTTTCCATTACTGAAACTTTTTTTTCTTATTTTTCAACATAATATGCAGAGATTGTTGATTTGGTGAAGTGCACTTACATGATTTTAAAAGTGAAATTAATTTGGGCTGCTTATGAAAAGCACTTTGGCTGGAAGCATCACAGATGAGAATTTCACACGTGTCTGGTGCATGAAAATGGTTTGAAATTTTTTTCAAGAAGGTATAAGTAATAGATTTGTCTCTGCATCTGCATGATTGTATATTATGCCAGTTTTATCTTTTGAAAAATCAGTTTTTCATAAGCAGCCACATTATTTATGGGTGGATAGTATATACATGTAGAAAGCATAAATACCAGCCGTATCTCAGATGATATTTCTAAAGCACTAAATTTACATTGCTTTGATCATAATGTATTGCATTGCATGTTCTGAAATGTTCCTTCCAGTACGCTGTGTACGTAACAAGGCAGGTCACTTTGCCCGGCAGCTACAGAAGACGATGAAGGGACTCGGTACGGATGACGACACGCTCGTCCGTATCTGTGTCAGCCGATGTGAGATAGACATGGTACAGATCAAGGAGGAATTCCAGAAACTTACTGGTCAAACACTGGAACAGTTTGTAGCTGTGAGTGTTCTTTTATTCTGTTTTACATGTAGTCATATTCTTTTACATGTTTTATGTATTTATTGATACAATCATATCCTGGATAATATAAAGATAATAACAGTTGTTGATATAATATAATAACGTAAAGATTGTTAAGTACAGGTCTGCGGAAGAATCAGGCAGGTGAAATACTGTCAAATTTTTGCAAAACTTTTCTCTTTCAAAATGTGCTCAGGTCAACCCCCAAACATACATTCCAAAGGAATTTTCTACATATTAACTGAATCATGGATGGTGAAAAAAAAATATAAGGGCACTAAATTTGGTTGAATTATTCAGAGAAATTTTCCCACCATTTTTTTCCTTCATGATAATACTTTATGAATTACGAGGTGAATATTTTGCTTCACCAAGAAAATTGAATGTTCATATGTTGATTTGTACCTCATATATGTCTCAAAATAGAAATAAAAAGTTTTGCAAAAAGAATTGATATATCAACCCAGCCGGATTCTTATGCGGACCTACACTTAAATGTCAAAAACACTTACGAGTATATCCAGAAATTTTAAAAGAAGCTTTTTGTACTTGTATGATTAAAGATCGTACTATACTTCCAAATAACCACACTTATTCATTATATTATTTATTCATTGTTTATTACTTAGTAATTATTATGAAAAGTAAATTATTATTTTTTCCGTACTTTGTAGGACGACATAACAGGAGATTATAGGAATATCATATTATCACTTGTAACAGGCGGACCCCCACCTCAAACTGCAACAAGATGTAAGTATGAAAGTTCGCATAGATGTGTAAGCTCAGATTTCGAAATAGCCATTCTTTCTTGGAATTTCAATTCTTATTATCACAGTTAGTGCATTAAATATGATTATACCAACAAAATTGAAAAAAAAAAAAACATTGAAGATAAGCATCATTTTCTTCAGAGGTCTATTTAATCACCAATTTTTTTCTTAATTTCTCCACTTTGAAAGCATTTGCATTTTTAACTAGTGAGGAAGTCACCATTTTTATTGTGGGAAACAAAGTGCTAAATTTCATGATGTTACAATATTTTTTCTTTGACAAACAACTGCTTTGTGACATCATGAATTTTCTCAAAATTTTGTGGGACTGGATTGGTCAATTTTAAAAGCCCTCTACCTTAAGTTTGATGTTATGTTCAAATCTGTTTAATTTGATTGCTACAGCTGGTAAAGGTTTTGTGGAGGCTGTAAAACACAAAACAGAGGAGGAATTGGATGAGGAAGTCAGAATGGAGACAGAAAATATCAAGGTTTGTAGATACACATGTACGTACATGTCTAAATCTGCATTGAAATCTAGTTGATACTTTTTTGGGAGACTCGGGTGTCAAATATTTATATGTTACTTAGTCATTGATGAGTCACACAAGATATTTATATTTCATACAGTGCTAATGATTTTTTTTTAGATTTTTATGTAAAATCATATAACTTGATCTATAATTACTGTAACTGTATGAGATGAATACTGTGTTAGATTCTTGACTTTTTATTTGGTATTTTCAAAAACAAGAGTTGCTTGCCCTTTGGGACAGTATCTGACGTAAACTTACCGTGACGTAATAAAATTGTATGGAAACGGTCCTAAAACTCTAGGAAATTACAGCATAAAATCAATATTACCATGCCATTTTCACAACGTCATAATGGTTTTTTGTTAGATACTGTCTGAAATGGGAAATAACTCTGTTTTCGACAAAGATTTAATAAGATACAACGAAACAGAAACTTAGGTACATGTCTGAAATATACACATATTATACACATACCATTAGGCTCAGATTTGAATTTTGATGATGATGAATCGTCCATTTACAGGAGGATCCTACTTTACTGCCGGCAGAAAATTTCAACGCCGAGAGCGATGCCGAGGTCCTAAGGAAGGCCATGAAAGGACTGGGTATGTATTTACTATGTTTATTAGTGTCTTCTTGGAAAACATAGTTGGAAACCCATGCTCGGTCAACCAAGAGAAAACCAAGAATGGTTGCCAGTCTACACTTTGCACTGTAAAATATACAACGGATCGAGATTTTTCCGAGCCTTCGACATCGATAAATGTAAATGTTCGATGGGAGAGATTGATACTAGTTGCTCATGCATGTCAGCAAAATTTTTGGTATTTAGTTAATTTTACATTTTTTTTCAAAATCGCCTTAATTTTGTTATACAGTAATACTATTTCTGTATTTCCCAGGTACCGATGAAGATGCCATCATTGACGTTCTAGGCTTCCGCTCTAATGAGCAGAGAGTTGAAATCTCTAAAACATTTAAGACTATGTTTGGCAAGGTGAGACTTACAGAATTTCACAGTCATTTACTTTGATTTCATTTGATTTTTGACCGGATTGCAAAGCAATTCTGGTCTATGGATTGACGATGTCCGTCTGTCCGTCCGTCTGTCGTCAACATTTTGGTTAAAGTTTCTGGTTGAGGCAAAATCTGAGCAACTGTATGCAGTAGAAACTTAATATTAAACATGAAGGTTTCCCATGACAAGACCTTTCAATTTATGCCGTAACATTTGACCTAGTGACCTTGACCTTAGACTTTGACCTAGTGAAAGATTTCGGTTAAAGTTTCTGGTTGAGGCAAAATCTGAGGAACTGTAGGCATTAGAAACTTTATATTGTACATGAAGGTTGCCCATGACAAGACCTTTCAATTTATGCCATAACATTTGACCTAGTGACCTTGACCTTGGACCTTTGACCTAGTTAAAGATTTTGGTTAAAGTTTCTGGTTGAGGCAAAATCTTAGGAACTGTTTACATTAGAAACTTTATATTATACATGTAGGTTGCCCTTGACAAGACCTTTCAATTTATGCCATAGCATTTGACCTAGTGACCTTGACCTTGGACTTTGACCTAGTTACAGATTCTGGTTAAAATTTCTGGTTTAAGCAAACTCTAAGGAACTGTATGCAATATAAACTTTATATTTTACATGTAGGTTGCCTATGACAAGACCTCTAAATGTATGCTGTAACATTTGACATTGTAACCTTGACCTTGGACTTTGACCTTGTTGAAGATTTTGGTTAAAATTTCTGGTTTAAGCAAAATCTAAGGAACTGTATGCAGTAGAAACTTTATATTATACATGTAGGTTGCCTCTCACAAGACCTTTCAATGTATGCTGTAATATTTGACATTGTGACCTTGACCTTGGACTTTGACCTTGTGGAAGATTTTGGTTAAAATTTCTGGTGTAAGCAAAATCTAATTTAAAAGATGTATATTGCAGGGAAATCTTATTCCGCAAACTTACATGTATTGTAAGACTTATATGTACAGAAGTGACTGTCAGTGCTAAGATTTAGTAAATGTATCTTCAAATACCATGAAAATTTTAAACTCATGCATCTTATTTTACCATTTTCAGGATCTGATTAAGGAGTTAGAAGGGGAGTTAAGCGGTGGTATCAAGGTACTAGCCAGGGGCCTGTGTATGTCACCTGCGGATTTCGACGCCATGAACCTTCATAAGGCTATCAGTGTAAGTAGACTTTGTCTTCTTGTAACTTAGTTGAATAGAATTTAGAAATTCTAAAAGAGTTATTGAAATTGATAACAGCATGGTTTTTTTGTAAATTGGTGAAAAATTGATTGTTTGAATTTCTGAACAATGTTTTGAAAACTATGTAAAAATATTCAATGAAATTAAAATTTTATTTAAAGTATTAAGTAATAATTTTGATTAATCTAAACAATTACTAGAGAGAGAAAAAAAGGGAAATGTAAAAATTTTCGATAAAAATTGATGAATAACAATTAATATGATTCTCATGTTAATGGTGAAAATATTACATATTATATACAAGACTGTATGCATCTAAATAGCACCCTTAAAATCTAAGACTTTGATTTAACATTGATGACAAACTTTTACAGGGTTTAGGTACAGATGAAGAAGTGTTAGTAGAAGTTATATGTACCAGGAGTAACGAGCAAATCAAAAACTTCAAAGCTGCATACAAAACTTGTAAGTAATAACTCTCCTTTGGCAATCGACTAAAGTATTTTTTCATGTTCAATCACAACATCTACACATTTCTTTTGTCGTTAAAGTAGTGGAACCTCTCAGAAAAAAAAAAACGTATATGCACATATATGATAAAGTTTTTAATTTCTCCATGTTCTCATGGTTCTTTATTCACCTTAAACTACCACATTATTCAACAAAATAAAATAATTTAAACTTAATATTTTTCTGAGAAGTTGATAATTAATTTTGTTTTAGGTTTAGAATTTCTCACATGTAACTATTTATTTTCCACTTTAAAGTTGAATTCCACCTCCTAGGTTTACCAGGAATTTGAACACAGTCGAATTTGGTTTTCAGTTGATTTACCCCCTCCATATTTTTGGTTGCAGTTCAGTATAATCATATCTGATTTGTAAAATTGATGTTCATTATTGTATTATTTCAGTATACAACAAGGAATTAGAGGAAGATGTAGTGGGTGATACCTCAGGTAACTTCCAGCGACTTCTCGTAGGATTACTCCAGGGCAACCGTGACGAGAGTAAGGAATTTGACCGCAACAAAGCCAAGCAAGATGCTCAGGCTCTGCATGAGGCCGGAGAGAAAAAGTGGGGCACGGACGAGTCACGTTTTAACGTCATTCTTATCTCACGTAGCTACGCACAGCTACGAGCAACTTTCCAGGAGTATGCGAAGTTGGCAAATAAAGATATAGAGGACACGCTGAAGAGTGAAATGTCAGGAGATCTGCTGAAAGGATTCCTGGCTGTCGGTAATGAAACTATTTCATATCTACCAGACGTACATGTATACATGTATAATTTTCTTCAACTGTATGAGAAGCATTGCATCCTTTATTTAATACTTTGTTATGTTCAAAGTCCTAATCAAGCTTGTGCAAGGATGTATTCTAGATCAAGTTCAAGGTCATGAGTTTTGTACACATGGGTAGAATTTTGACCTTGAACACTTGAAAACGCAATGCTTAAGTTTGCAAGAGTAGAAATAAGAGTTGTACAAAGAAATAATATACATGTATACATTTATAATTTAGATAAAACTTTTAAGATTTTGTACCAGAAGATTGTGAAAACTGAAACCATATTATTTTATGATCAGAGGATTAAAATTGCAACTTACATTTGAAAAGGGTGCTGGGCTGTAACTTTTCATGATCTGCTATTGACAAATTGAGGACTCTAATTACAAAAGTAAAAAAGTGAATTTTCATCATTTCTGTAATTTTTAATTTCAGTGAGATGTATACGTAGCAAGGCAGCTCACTTTGCTAAGGAATTATATAAGTCTATGAAGGGCCTGGGTACAGATGATGATAGACTGTGTCGTATACTGGTATCACGCTGTGAAGTAGATATGGTGCAAATCAAAGAAGAGTTCCAGAGAGAGTTCAAACAGACTCTGGGCATGTTTATAGCTGTATGTAAATTTAATGTCCTTTTCGTAATCTTATTTATCACTTATTATTCATGTTATTTGGGAACTTTTCAGGTTGTCAAATTGGCATTTATTTTGAAATTTGGATGATCATACTAGCTGACATGAAATTTTCTTCAATTTCTAAGTAGGATGTGATTAGAATATTGATATTCTGTGATTACTTAGAATTTCTCGGCTTTGCCATTAAGTACTGATACTGAGTTTTTGGACACTATGTAAAGCAATGTCAAATTTCATCTGTGTCTTCCTCTAACTTTTAACGTGTAAATAATAAAGATCTTTTGGAACATATAAACATGAAAATGGAAATTGTCGAGCAGAATTTTCCTTGTATTAATGTATGTGTATTTGTATGACCCATTTATATCAAATTCCATCATACGAATATTTTTGACAGGATGATGTATCGGGAGATTATAAGAGGTTGTCACTAGCTCTGATTGGGGAGGAGAAACCGAAGGCTGCAGGAGGTCAGAAAAAGAAGAAAGGTAAAATTTGTTACGGTCCTTGAGATTGGAGGAAGATTTTGCCTGTATGAAACAGAATACTCATTGACAATTTTTCCTGACAGTGTGGTCAAATAAATCTACTTTAAAATTTACAGGATTTTGCAAAATAATTTCACTTGATTTTGGAAAAGGTTTTAACCATGGTCATAATTTCTTTACTATGAGGGATAAGGCTTTTGGTTAGTGGCTGTTATAATAAACTCATATCTTCTTTACTATTTTCAGGTTGGTTTTCGTAGATGTTAATTCCCCACGAGCTCATAGCATTTACTCACAGGTCAACACAGCAATAGCGCCCAGAAATGCTAACTTCTTATCCATGTTAACACATTATACATGTAGTATATATAGAAGGAAAGACAGCTAGATGTACATGTACATGTTTGTACAGATGAAGCATGTAATCTCACTCTAGTCCATACAAAGTGTCAGTATCGAAAACTTTCAGCTGTTACTTAAAATTGACTAACAGTACTGTAGTAGATGTATATGAAAGCGACCTTCCTCCTTGTGAGTGGTATATTTAACACATGAAAACATGTTTAAGTGTCAAAAACTTCCAGAGTTATAGAATTCAGACTAGATATTGTAATTCAATGTCTTTTACTTCCAAAGGCATACATATTGTTGATTTCTGAGGGTTGTACATAGACATTGACTTCCGAGGGTGGTACATTTAAGCGTGCTAATTTACATGTATGTACCGAAAATAATGTGATTCTCCAAGCAGTACAACGCTACCTCAGTTTGAAATAGTTGTCACTTTTCGCTACATATGTAGTGCCAAATAGAGAAGGTAGATGTATTGTGCACATGATTGGATGATACAGATTTTGTTAAGAACAATTTTTGTTAACAGTAGTTTCTCATTTTAGTGTTATAAGATCTGAGAATGTTTATTTTATGTTTGTGTTATGTCTTATTGTTTATGTAAACAAGAAAAGCATGAAAAAAATCAAAAGGTAGAAATCTCAAACTGACATTGGTTTAATGAACAATGGTCTATAGATACAGTACGTTATATCGCTGATTTGAGGAGATTTATATATTGATTTTGAATCAAATCTCGAAAGAGGTAAAATATGTTTTGATGGTATACATGTACTTTGAAATCAAGTCTGATTTGAAGAAAAAAAAAATTCTGGATAAATAAGATCTTTTTTTGCTATGAATGAATTTAATTTCCTTCAATAGACATGATACAAAATTTTTAAAAGGTATGATTTGAAACTAATTATCATTTGTTAAGAATTTTCCATGACAGCTAGATTTTTGATTTTATGCATATTTTGAAGATTATACCTGTAAATGACTTGAGTGTATGAACATTTATACAGAAGCTTGTTTATACATGTATATCCCAAAGTTCATTTTAATTATTATGAGAAAAAATTGAATTACAGTATTGTGGAAATTAAGATGAATTTGTATGAAATTAGATTTAAGAAGGTCACCACAAATTGTTCATATGAAAAAAGGCTGGAATACATGATTGTATAAATAATGTTGTCCTGTGCATCTGTTGATTTCTTTTTAATGAACATGGTCATGTAATATTTAAGATGTATTTGACTGTGGGATATATTAAATAGAACAAATCTACAGCAAAATACTAAAACCTGAACAAATGTCATTTTATTAATAAAATTTGAGTATCAATATTTAATATGTATTATAATCTATTTATTAAAATACATTCCACAGTTTAAGTAGATTATTCAATGAAAATCGCAACATTCCCTTATCATGCTTATAGTACATGTACTTTTGATAGATGGATTAGTTTCTTCTCTTCATAAAGTTGCAATATACATGAATCTTACCCTTACTGTGGCACAAGAGTTTGAAAATTAGTATGTCTATATACATGTAAATTTAACTCTTTTTCATAATTTTCAAGGTTGTGATTTTGTTTACTCCAAGACTTGCATTCACGGTGAAAAATATTTTGTATAATTGTGATTCTTAATTTTTTTTATTTATTCTTTTGTATTTTGAATGAGACAATTAGTGGTAAGGATAATTGTCTCAGTATTTACAAAGTTCTCCGCTTAAAGCAACATCAGGATTTTTAAATAAAAAGCATAAATTCGTAAAGAACACATTTTCAAAAAATAAGTTTATATTGACTTTTAAAATATAGTGACTCTTGTGTCATGATCTCATTTTGGCTGGGTTTACATAAAAACCTTTTTAGAGTGACTTATTTCTTTTGTCAGTCCAATGGAACAGCATTTTAATGGTTTCTTTATATGGTACTTTCTTTAGGGGTCAGTATATACCTTTTCCAGTTTGTAAACTCCTTTTTGATGTTTTTATTTTAACTTGTAGAGATTATTTATCTATATCTCTGTTATATCTGAGCATTGCCTGTATACCTTATCTGTGATATTTTGAGTAATTAGGGATATGATTAGAGAATTCCAAATATATTTACATTTCTAGGCTGTTACAATGCTCTTTATGTATATATATATATCAGTAGACCCTAAATAAACTGATAAGTCTAGTCACAAAAATATACTGTCATGTTTTCATATGGCCTTTAACACAAAAGTGACATCGTGAGTCTTTCTGGAATATTTCCCATTTGAGATGGTATTGGACAGGCTGGTACATTAAAATTGGTTTTGTACTGTCGTTTCAAAGAGTTTAAGAAATTCTTTCCCTAGAATTTTCCATTGATATCGTAATAAGTCAGTGTCAGATACTGTCACAATAACTCTGGTCTTTAGTCTCCTACCAGTGAAACTGGAGGGGACTATAGGAATCTTTGTCTGTCCATCCGTCCCTCTGTCTGTCTGTCTGTACAAATAAGCATGTCTTAGTTCTGATTTTTCACTGACAGAATCATATTTCACAGAATTGTTGCCTAGGACCGAAGGAAATGTCATGACCTTGGTCAAAGGTTGTAGGTCAAAGACACAGTACATGTGGGTTGAAAATATTGTCCAGATCGTAACTTTCACTGTCTGCATGGATCTGAATATTTCACTGATTTGTTGTGGAGGACTCAAGGATGTGTCATCACCTTGAGCAAAGGTCGGAGGTCAAAGTCACAGTACATGTGGGTTGAAAAATATTGTCCAGATCAAACCTTTTCACTGTCTGCATGGATCTGAATATTTCACAGATTTGTTGTCATACTTAAGGACCCAAGGCTGTGTCATGACCTTGAGCAAAGGTCAATGTGCGTATGGGTTGAAATATACACATGCATCCTGATTTTTATCAGCCTGCATTTACCTAAATAATATTTCACAGAAAAATTGCAAAGGACCAAATGATTTGTCATGACTTTGGTTAAAGTCATGGGTCAAGGTCACGGTACTTGCGTGTTTAAAAATTGTGTCCTAGCCGTACAATAACTTTCTAATGCCTGCATGGTTTTGAATGCTTCATAGAGTTTTTTGCCTGGATCCAACCTCAAAGGGTATCACACGACTTTAACCAAGGTCAATGATCAAAGTCACTGTGCACTTTATTAGAAAGAGGGTTGATGTGTTTTGATACAGATTAAATCATGAGTTCAGTTTTGATCGAAGTGGCCAATGTAGAGTTGCAAGAATCGGTTTATACTGGTAGGGGACATACATCGCTCAGCGATCAAAAGTTATCTTTCAAGTTGTTATAGAAACGGGTTGAGGTAATTGAAAAATAATAATAAAAGGGAATTGTCAAGGTCACATGATCCAATCTTTTTTAACCAACCGAAAGGTCGTCTTTAGGAAGCATCTCATCCAATTTATGCATACTTGTGACTACCGCATTTGGTGTAGGACAAATTTATCCCCGTTCTGTAATTTCGATAATCAAGGTTTTGGAGATCCGAACGGTGTGTTACACTCTGCAGCCTGTACGTTTCATCAAATTCTTACGAAAAATTGTAGGAATTTTCGTCATTTTTGATCGCCTAGTTCCTCTCGTAAACTAAAAATTTCGATGTTTTGTTTCTGAATTTATATTTAGTATGTAGAAATGATATCAGAAAGCACAATCTAATCTACATTGAAAAAGAATTAATTTTAAGCTTTTAATTGATGTTGAAAGTTACGAAGATTCCCGAAATTTTCCGTAAGAATTTTTGTGAAACTGGGCACTGGTCATTAAATAATGATTCTCAATTAATTAAAACACCACTTTCTTATTTTCAAACTTTTATGAAACAATGATTAATTACATAAGAATTTTTTTTTTCAAATTGACAGACATACATGTATTTGAGATCTTTTGTTATCAGTAAAAAATAGTAACACGTTGTACGTCAAATAATACAACTTTGAAGTATAAAACATTGAAATTTTTGCTGATTTTTTTATAAATATGTTCAGATCACATTCCATGTTCGACTTTCTGAAAGTACTCTCCATGTATACTGATGATTAAGAAAACTATTAGTATAAAGGCTTATTTGGTTTCATTCTCATCCGTGCATTGAGGTATCAATTTACTTCTGTCTTATTCAAGTATTCAAGATTAACGTGGACAAGTACTTATTATAAGAAATGAGTCCAGAAATTCATAAGTTCAACAAGTGTACCCTGTCTGTCTCATCCTCCGTCACCACCAATTTCCCGCCACAATATTTCACGGCGTACGGTCGGACGATTCCATCTGTTGCTTTGATAACCGTCCTGATATTCCCGCCATCTTCGGCGTGAAGTGCCACTACCTTATTTTCGCTCGGTATTGACACGAAAAGAGTGGATGCGTCGTCACATGTGACGCCAGATGGCATTTGCGTCATATTGTGGTGCCACAAAAGGTCCAAATTGTCGTTGTAGCAGAGGACGTTCTTTGATAAGGCGTAATCGCATACGATAATTTTGTCGGAGTTTGTCGCTGACATGAACATCGGAACGGAAAAAAGTTCGGGACTTCCCGGAGTCTCACCTTTTCCGAAAATTGATTTGAGAATTTTACCATCTCTGGACACAATATCTATTCCTGAAGGGCCGATTCCGTCGTAGAACGATGCGCCGAAATTTCCATTAGATAGTGCGCAAATTCCGACGTATGACCTTTTTGTCCTTATATTATCGCGCACCTGCATCTTCCTTCCGAGACTGATTATGGTAATCTTCTTCTTAAAGAACCTTGTGACAACGATGTCGTCATCATTAAGCACGGCTATTCTACATGGATTAGACACAGAAATGCTATCCATCGCCGTCCCATCGTGTTTGAATCGGTCCACCATTCCTCTTTCACCATCCGTCAAAATGATGTAATTCTTAGTAATAGCTACGTCATAAATGTTGAATTCTTCCTCGCTATCGCTTTCTCTTGCGTGGAAAGATGTGCAAGTCGTTGTGCGCAGAGTTCCAAAATTACATTTTGCATGTAGTACATCAATTAAACGGGGATCCGGAATGAAATCAAAGCTGCGTCTACGCGATTTTCGTTTCGGAATTGCGTCAATTTTAATGCGCAGATTCGAAATTTTGTCGTTTATGGTCGACATGTTATCCAAAAGTTCAACTGCGTCTTCATTTTCAACTGCCTCGTTATATTTGTCGTAAGTCTCCGAAATCGTTTCGAACACTTCATCGGCTTCGTCCGAAACTTCAACTTCCGGTTCGTTGCTAACGACATCGGCTTTCAGCTGCCTTATCTGTTGTTTCCAATCCAGGTAAAAATCGTCCAAGCGTGACTCAAATCTATCGATCTGCGTCAATGCATCTTGTTGTGACTCGGATATACCTCTCTGCTGTTTTCTTTCCTGTTTGATTTTCCTTGACTTAATCATCAGCTTTTCCAGTTCTTGACAATGTTCGTTGATCGTCGGTAATATACGCTGGTACGCTCGCTGAACTTTGACACAGTCGCAATCCTGACGCCTATGGAATGATATTGCGTCTTCTGCGGTCACCAACACATTACATCCAAAGCAGTAATAGTCCAGTGGCTCACGGTGACCATCCGAAATTTCTCCTTGTCTTCGGGACTCCTCTACGGCCTTTAGTAAATTCTGTACTAGAACACTTGGCGGGAATTGTCTCGCGGCATCCCAAGGGTCTCCGTCGATCACATCTATTTCGCCCTTGTCTATTGGGCATACAATAGTGCCGTGCGCCCGGGTAGAGCCGATATGACTCGCAAGGCAGGGTAGACAAAACGTATGTTCACACGGTAACGTACGTGGTTCACGGTAACGCTGAAGACAGATTGTACACGTTAGATAGTCGTTGGTCACGTTTTTCGCCAGTCTCTGTGAAGCCATTCTGTTTGGTAAAATAAATACTCAACTCTAAATCCTTACTATTACTCTCCGATAGAATCTTATAAATTCAAAAGTTTTGTTTTTAAAACAGATTATATGTCCAAATTTTAAAACAACTTTTTGGTCCCAATGTCCGCAGAAAGACTGCCGAAGTTTTGGATTGCGGAACAACTTAATATGAATGATTTGTATTATGTTTGTGTGTATTTTCATAGCGAATAATCCATTGCCGTTTATGGTGTGATTTAATTAATAATCGAAAGATATTGTAAGAATGGAAGTATTAATACACGACGTAGTTAATCCAGTGTAATAACAGATTGAATTTACACGTACTAAATCATTCCCAGTAGCGTATCTGAAGTACAATGTATTAATGAAGATCTACATGTATTTTACAAATCATTCACATGTAAAAAGAAAATTAATTTTGGGTTTCAAAACCATTGTAACCTCAACTTAATATTCTAAATCACATACATCTAGCCCGGACAGGGAATTAAAACAAAATTGTAATCACCGTGATTTTGACTTTATCAATAAAAAATATTTAATTACAAAAAATATATATGAAGTGGACAGTCTTCTTAGACTTCCATACGACATCTAATCACTCTTTCCTATCGATTCAACGTGACGCAATACGATACCGCTCCTGTCACATTCACCATGTTCACGCTGCAAGCGAAGATCTATCTCTAGAGGGGTGGAAATTAGGAGCCTCCTCCTAATTTTTCAGGTTTCAGGAGTCGGGACCCCTTGGATTTTTTTCTAAATTGACCTACAATGATTTTTCCTGTTTTAAGTAATAAAATCTTAACATCCCCCTGACAGGCTTGCTGGAACCCCCCCCCCCCCCCCCCCTTTGCTGGATTTTTTTTTATATCCGCCCGTGCTCTATTCGTCTTGTCCAGAATTGAGTACAGTTCGAACCTTTTTCGGCAAGATCTTTAATCAAGGTAATCCTAAATCCCATCAGATATCAGATACGCAGATTATAGTTGTTTTGTGTACTTAATATGGCTTAATTTTTATTTCTCATTATACAACTATTATGTGTAGGAAGGACATTTAATTGGCGCCGAAAATAAAATACATAAAAAAAATACAACAATAAAAGACTCCCTCCTTCTATCTCCTATTGATTACGATGTATCTAATTTTGATGTCAAGATTCACATTGAGAAAGGGGCTTGTTGGTATACTAACTAGATGACAATACATATTCCTTTCTTACCAGGACTATCAAAATTTGATTACATTAACAGGATACTCGTTTGGCGGTTTTAATTTTTTTTTCAAGTTGGGTCCGTTATCAGTCAGGGAGGTTTCAGTCTATGATTTTGAAGGAATTTATATGTAAAAACTGGAAATTAAAAACTGAGAAACGCATTATAATTATACCACATTCCCATTACCGATAGAAAATGATCGCATCCATTTTCCAGGACCAGGACCTTGGGGGTAAGGTGCCTAAACAAAATATAAGGCGTATAACTAGACAACGGGCCCATAATAATGCAAAATATTTACATTAATAGTAGATTCCCCATGTTAAACGCCCATTAGGCAACTAGAATTATATTTCAATAACTTGGGTTGCTATTGTGACGTCACTTTCAAGATTTGCATGTAGGGAGAATTTACCAACGTTCAAATACATTTGACGCTAGAACAGGCAAAACAACGTGCGAAGTGCATGCAAATAAAACGTAAAAATGACCGATATTTAGAATTAATGTAAATATAAGTAATGATTGTCTTACTTTTGGTGTTCATGGGTGTATAATTCTGGTTGGACACGTGCAAAGTTTCCGAGAATCACTTTGCAATTCACGGAATTTGCACGTGACCAACCAGAATTATAATACACCCATTAACACCAAAAGTAAGAAAGTCATTTCTTTAAAGAATTAACAATCATTTCTGATATATAGGAAAAAATTACAACACCATTTTCCAAGACCCTGAAGGTCAGGGACTCGAACAAAATATCAGGTGCACAACTAGACCACAGGCCCATTTTGATGCGAAAAAAAATTATTTCTCACCATTGACACTTTCAGATGATTCGTGTTCACAAGAAAAGTTTAAAAGATGGACGTTGGACACAGGGTGATCACATAAGCTAGAGTAGTCTTTCACCAGTAGAGCTAAAAAGGCAAAGTGTAGTACCCCCACGCAGGGCAAAAATCCCCCCCCCCCACTATATCTATGATCTTGACCTTTGACCTGGAAAATCAAAAGAGGTGTTTCTTGCATCACTAGTATAGACTGCAGACTGTATTTTAAAGTTTGAGAAAGATCTCATTTCTAGAGTCTATTCATTGACAAGAATTTTGACCTATTTCAAAATTTGTGACCTTGACCGTTGATCACTGACCTTGAAAATCAAGAGGTTTCTTCCTATCGTCATAAGCAATAAGTGTATTAAGTTTGGTAAAGCTCACATCAAAACTGCACCCTCTAGGCTGTATACAAGGATTTTAAATATTTCCAATCTATGACCTCGACCTTTGACCTTGAAATTTTTGGGTTCTTCCTCTAGTCATATGCAGTAGTTCTATGAAGTTTGGCATGTTTGGTAAAGATCCAATCAAAATTTTCTTCCAGGCTGTATACAAAAGTGTGAATTGCAAACACCATAATAGTGAACCACATAAAACAAATTTCATATTGTAGATAATCATTTATTGATGATTGAAATCAAATAAAATCAAGGTCAAAACTTTTAAATGTGAAGATACATGTAATTATTGTATAAGATGTTCTCTTCTGTTAATCAATCAACATACAGAATACTGAAAATGAACATCTTGATTTCAAACATAAATCCGACACATTTAGAAACGTTAGTAGGACAATGAAAATTTAATCAAAAACATAATGAAAGTGTAGTTACATGTACAAGAAAGCATATGGCAACTTATCTGAGGGTAATGAATTTTAATAATGCAGCCAAAAAAGATTCAAAGTTTCTTGAAATGAAATGAAAATTTTTCCAGTAAAGAATAACAATGTCATTTTCATGTTAAATGAAGCTATGATCATTGTTCTATGTAACAAACAACATAAATTCTCAATAACAACAAATTAAGAAATGACTTGCTGCATACTTTACTTTATAAGATCATAATTTCAACCAAACATCGGACATAGTGCTGCACTGTACAAGTAGCTACTATGTAACCGATCAGAAATTATGCATATGATCATGTACATGTATGTACATGTAGCATTTACAGCAAGTTTTTCCATCTTTGTACTGAATTACAAGTACATGTAATTCTGTATATGCATATTTATATCAAAGAGCACATTTCCAAGAGAAATCTTGAATGTAGTGGATGCCATAACCAAAACAAAAGATTCCATTCCCCTTAAATTAGATTTTTCCTTATGTTGTGAATCTTCCCATACAGTTTACATATAAAATTGAATTTTCTGAAATACATAAGAAACACGTTTGCAATTCAGCTAAACAAAGTAAGTCTCAAATTGTACTACGGCTTTCAACAAAGCCGTAAATACAAGACATTTCATTCTCTAAGAAAAGTATTTATTGACCATTTTGATAATAAACTTCTTCATGTAGTGAAATACAGCATTGTACTCCTTCTGATGTGGCTTGGGTTGGCAGTCGATGACAAGGGATGCATTTTTATCGGAAATAACGGATTTAAGAACGCAACGGAACTCCACAAGTGGAAAGGGGGAGGGGCCAAAAACGTCGTAGAACAGTCGCTCCGTAATGGTCTGTTCCAACTCCATGCTATCCTGAAATCCTCGGAATTTGAGCTCCGCGCTGATTCGTTTCCTCTCGGCCCAGATTCGGCACCAGACGGAGACGTCTAAATCGATGTAGTAATCAGAATCTCCGTAATCGTACGGCATTTCACAGAGATCCATTTCTTCCTCTTCAGGAGGTTCTGATATATCCATGGCAACACTGCTAGTACCCTACCAATCAAAATACAAAATTCCAAATTTATCGCAAAAGCAAACATGAAATTACATTGTATTTTCACTATTTTTGGAAGATCATTCTACAATCACATTTCATGACTGAAAATAATAAATGCTAGAGTGAAAATTATTTAAAGATGAAAACAAATTGTGATGAAAAAGTGCAAAATCTGGCCTTTTTGCAGAAATCATCATTGATTGTTGGCATCAATTAGTTAGAATAAATGCAAAAAAGCTGATCTTACAGGCTGTGCATCATCTCCTCCAGTTTTACTGCTCTCTCCAGCTCCTGAGCTCTCTCCTATCGCCTTATCCCCTGGGGTCTTTTCTGTGGATGCTGTAGCTGAAGCTTCTTTCACACCCTCTGCCTTCTCCCCACCCTCTGATTTCTCCCCACCCTCTGTCTTCTCCCCACCCTCTGCTTTCTCCCCCTCCTCTGCTGCTTTATTGTCGCCCTTGGCATCAGCACCTTCCTCTGTGATTCCCTCCTCTGAAAATGTTCATTGTATTCAAATAATGATGTTAAGAACAAATTGACTGAACAGCTGCAAGACAAAATCACGTACATGTATGCTTTAGAATCACATGGATGGCAAAGCTATAAATTTAAACACGTCCACGTCATAACATTATTATACATTTAATTACCTCGTGTGAGGTAGATATACAATGTAGCAGTATAGCAACCCGAAGGATATGTTATTCACCGAGGCCGAAGATGAAGGTGAATAACACATGCTGAGGGTTGCTATACTGCTATATCTACTGAACACAAGGTAATCAAATGTTTTATTGTATGATCATGAAATGCATTGATAGCATACATTGCTGTAAGGAATTTTAGGTATTCTCTGATGACGCGAAATATATGCATATGCCGCTACTACTGTAAACGGGTTTAATTTCGCGGTGTTAAAAGTTCGTGGTTTTCCGAATGTTGCTAATTGCGGTGGTTTTAATTTCGCAGTATCGAAAGTTGCAGAAGAAAAAAAAAACTTTTGATACATCTATAAAGATTTCGTCTCACAAGCACACGTGTAATTTGATTGTTGTTTGTAGTTTTAAGTGTTTCACTTGGTACATGTAATTAATGACAAACACGTAGTAACTAGGGATAATTACACAGAAATAATTAAAGAATATGGAAAAGTAGATTGAAACTAATTTAAACTGCGTGCGTTTTCACTATAAATCTTAAGCACGATATGTGTGTCATCTTCCTTTTCATAAAAATATAGATGCATCGTAAGTTAAATTGAAGATACCCTTTACTGTACAAACTATTTAACCAACGTAACGGAAAACCACGTTTAGAGAATTGAACGATTCAGCTGTACATGCACAATAGCTTTCATGCATCAAATGCATTTGGACATCTTTGCTTCTATTATTTTTTTTGTCTATTATACAAAATCATTGTGGGGGTTTAATGCTCGCGGAAAATTCGAAAACCGCGAACATAGCGAAAATAAAACCACCGCAATCATTTCCCCATTTACAGTATTTTGACGTCATAACTACAACGCCAGTTTTAAAAAGATACTGGGGGAAATATGAGAGTTGTTCTAAATTTAGCTCTCTGGAGGTTGTAGCGATATATTCAGAAGCTCCAGACATGTTATCAGCCAATCAGTGATAGGCATATTTTCCAGTCATACAATAAAGTTACATATTACATCCATGTACATGTATATAACATTTGGTATGGGTTACACATATTTTTTCCTGCATAATTTTTTTCACTTGGAGACTACTAACTGTCACTTCAAAACACTTCTTGCTTACATGTATTTAAGTAAGCTTGACCAAATAAAGGTCACTCCCTACATATTATGTTTTTCTTATACATTTTGTTTGAATTTTAGACTTACATGCATCTACCTTGATATGCAGATTAAAACAATGTACATGTAAATGGAAATCTGTATAATTGCAAGCAACTACATGCATGTAAAGTTAAACTTTCATCACATCAATCAAAAGTGACTTTCTGTACAAAGCGAAACATATGACATTGTATGAAAAGGCATATTCAATACCATATACACTACCCACCTTTAATAAGTACCATCTAATACATTTCTCTTGTTTTCAAAAAAGTGAAGATTTTAGTTCCATTATTTTGAAAATCTACAGATTAACCATTCTGCTATCAATTCAAGTAAATTTTTCGACTAAATCTTTCTTTTCTTATTATTTGCAATTTTTCCCCAAAAATGTAAATTTTTCACATGAAAATATTCTAAAAATATTCTTAACATTTTCCATTTTTGTATAAAGATAAATGATGCAAATAATATATTGAAAATTTTCATGTATTTAAAAGCTCAGAAGAGAAAATAATGGGTTGAGCTTTTCATGAATTTTCTAAAGTTTATACTACCTGGATACTTATTTATGGTGGGTAGTGTACATGTAAAATATGACACTGTTCAATAACACAAGCTACATACAATGTAAAGTATCGTTCACGTCCTCCTCTGGCCATAGTACATGAATTGTACTATTCAGACTAAGGTAGTTACCTTTTCCTTTTTTCTCCGGTTCCACCATGTTAGGATTTTCATCATCGTCGTCTGATCGTCTTCTCTTCCCTCCCCTATCACGTCCTTGTCTCCCCCTCTTTCTGGCATACTTTCTATAAGAAGAATTTTTGAGATTTTGTATGAATTTAATCAAATTCCCCTAAAGTTTCTAGATAAAACTTGGTATAACCAAACCATTTACTACCGATGTTTTGATTGGTTGTCCTTAGACAGATCTTTGAGCTTGTTGGTCACTTTTGTTTATGATGAATACATGCATTGTCATTATGTCTATTGCCTTGATAAAATGATGATTGAATGTATTTTTCCCTTCACCTTTACATGTAGTGCATTAGATATAGACGAGGTTAAAGTTTTTTGAAAGTAGGTCAAACTCCAAAGTCAAGGTCACTAGGCAAAAAGTCTAGGTTCCAAATGAAAGAATCAACATGACACTGTGACATAATTACAGTCAAACCTGTCTTAAAGTGACCCTCTTTTTAGCGACTTCCTGCTTTATGTGACCTTTTTTATTCCTCCCGAGCAATTTTCCTATCAAATAAACCTGTATATAGCGACAACCTGTCTAACGCGACAACGACCGTGATTTTTCTGTCCTGTACCCAATTCCGAACCTGTATATTACGACTTTTAGTGTTGCAGAGGACCCAAACTACATAATATTTTACATTAAATCTCTTCATCAGTGTCTTTCATAATTAAATCTTCTGTGATAGATAAAATCTAATGTGATTTTATATGTGCAATACGATTAATAATTATATATACAGCGATTCATTTTATAGTATCTTATACTACAAAAATTTTGTTGGTTAAAGTCAGATCAGCTTGAACCTGTATTCAGTGACCACCTGTCTTATGTGACCTTTTTTCTGTCGGCCCTTGAAAAGTCACATAAGACAGGTTTGACTGTAAAAGTGCTACCCTTTAAATCTAATGAGATATAGCCCAGGTTAAAGTTTTGTCCACGCAACCAACAACGCCAGTGATAAAGCAATAACATTAGGTCCCCATACATTCATTACGACTCGATAAAAATTTCATCTTTACATCACATCATTGCATTACTAAAATACATGAAAGTACATGTAAAGTAATATAAATTGCTAAAATAAGTACACGTACAGTATTATAAATCACTAACCTGTACAGACTGTATGTCCTTGAGTTAGGTGGCCTCTGGTCCATATTGGTCTCTCTCAGGTCACAATCAAACATCAGCACTCTCTCTACTATGTTGTACACAAATCGGATCATGTTCAGGCACCATCCCTTTTGTATGGTCTCTCCCATGGCCTCAAACTCGTACAGACGATGAGGGTCATATTTTGACGTATCAAAGTCGATCGAAAACTCCCATGGCTTCAGCTCCGTGCCGACCTTGGGGTTGGTCGTTAAGACCTTGAGGTCAAGGCCTTGCGGTACGTTGTCGTTTAGGATGTCCATGATGGATTTCACCTCCGTGAATTCCACGTCAAACCAGTTCCTGGCTTTGGCTTCGGCGATGCGTACTTCTTTGATGAGGAGCTTCAGAATTTTATCGTTGACGTTGTGCGTGATGTTATGGTTCAGAACAAAGGGGTCCTGGACATTCAACACACAAACCTGCAAATTAGTAAAAATTTGAAAACTTTACCTTACTGTCATTTGTAGAAAAATTCATATGCTTTGTACAGTACTCTGAATCCCTTTCCGATACTCTGAATCCCTTTCCAAGTCTTTACATACCCTTGTATGGAAAAAAATGTCTTAATATCACGTGCATTACATGTACATCTAAAATTATCCCATGAAGTTAAATGTATACGGCAAACAAACATACTCGGTGAAATTTGTTCGTTTCTCATATGTTGTATCATATTGATAATAAATCTATGCGTGTGAGGGAAGAAATGTTTATAGTAGCTCATCACATACCTTATTGAGAAGTTTTTCCAGCTGAGCTTCTGTAACGTCCAGTCGTTTTCCCGTCCTCAGTGAGATGGCATCACCTCTAAAGTCAAACTTGGCGTAGTACTCGAAGAATCCATACAGCAGTTCCTCTGCAACATACATGTACATTGATTATACGGCAAAATTTAGTCCTAATGAAATTAAGGAACCAACATCAAACATACATGTATATTCTACCCCATTTAGCAAATATCTTAGTATACATGTACAGTACATGTATGTGTGTTGGCTAGTCATACTCTAGGAAAAAGTCAAAATATTTAGTACCTTTTACTTTTTCTTCATTTGTTGCTGTTCAATGATGTGATTAAGAAAGGAGCTGAGCTACGTACTTAAGATTCAGAGAGGCTCCATATAAATCAAAAATAGACCTCAATATTTAATTTTGTTGTGTAAAGAATTTACATGTTAGTTCTTACTTAGGTGGAAACTATGATACACAATGGAACAAATTCTTTTCAAAACTTTATATGTAAATAATCACATATCCAATAGCACATACCAGCTGTTCTGTTGTTTGTGGTGGCCGGCATAAACTGTGCAGATACAAAGGAACAGTCCCACTGATCTATAATGGTCTTATCATTACCTGTAATAGTAAACAGAACATGTCAGGAAGTAATGGGGGAAAGAGGAAGGGGGGGCATAAACAGTCCCACTGATCTATGATGGTCTTATCATTACCTGTAATAGTAAACAGAACATGTCAGGAAGGAAAGGGGGGGGAGGAAGGGGGGGAAGTAACATGTTGAGATGTAACAAGTGCAAGATCAAATTGACAAACACTTATCATTACATACATTATACAGGCAAGCATTATGATAAATCTACATGTACATGTATATGATTTTAAGGAATAGCTACATGTACATGTATGTACTGTAGGTATTGATAATGAATACATGTAGCTAGACGATCTCTCTACTTTATTAGAATGAGAAAGACAAAAGCCAGGAGATGGTAATTAATTCCTGAAATAACAATAGCACTTTCTTCAATTGAAGGATATTTTTACAAAAAGTTCCAAAGCTAATGAAAAACTCCCAGATTACTTGAAATGTACAGGACATACATTTACTGGTACAACAGCAAAATATACATGCTTGAAAGTCTTGTATGCAGAATTTCCTCTGCAAAACTTGACAACCCCCCCCCCCCCTTCTTCATTTGTTCTTCCAATCTCTTCAATACCTACCACAGAGGTTGCTTAGTGTCTCCACTGACTGTAGCACAGGTGGGTCTGTGTTCATCAAGTAGTACATGATGAGCATGGTTAGGGCATAGCTGGACATTTTCGGCCCTGCGTTAGGATTGCCCGCGATTCCCTTCAGTTTAGCCCAGTAGCGTATCATGTACACCAGGGGGCGGATTCTGGCATCAAACAAGCTGAATGTCTGTAGGAGCCGGGTATTTTGTAGGGCAAGTCTGAAACAGAATATTTTCAATCTTTGTATTTGTTACATCTATTATACAATTACAATGTATTTACTTTTATCGAGGTAAATACAATGGTTATGCTCCCTGAGAAGACAATATTCACTGAGCCCAATGGGCAAGAAGAATATTCTTTGCAAGGGGAGCTTAATCATTGTATTTACAAAGGTAAAAGCATAATAATTACTTATTTACATGAAGTTTCAAAATCATCTATATGAATCATTCAAACATTACTTTCAGACTATAAAAAGCCTCTCTGATCTATTTTTAGCACATGGAGAGCTGTTGCAATCTTATATCTACCCGGGATGACGTCATCTTATGTAGACTTAATGTTAATTTGTTTGAGGACCCCATTGGAAATAAGGCCAAATAAAATAAAATCTATGTTTCTCAGACACTATTATACAATTACAATGTATTTACTTTTATCGAGGTAAATACAATGGTTATGCTCCCTGAGAAGACAATATTCACTGAGCCCAATGGGCAAGAAGAATATTCTTTGCAAGGGGAGCTTAATCATTGTATTTACAAAGGTAAAAGCATAATAATTACTTATTTACATGAAGTTTCAAAATCATCTATATGAATCATTCAAACATTACTTTCAGACTATAAAAAGCCTCTCTGATCTATTTTTAGCACATGGAGAGCTGTTGCAATCTTATATCTACCCGGGATGACGTCATCTTATGTAGACTTAATGTTAATTTGTTTGAGGACCCCATTGGAAATAAGGCCAAATAAAATAAAATCTATGTTTCTCAGACACCGCCGCACGCTATAATTTGCCGCCGACGAGACGTTTTTATTGCAACTTCAGAAAAAAATATCCGCCGTGTCTCATCCTCGATCGTCGATTAAAAACGAAATATCAATTTATTTCATTGAACATGTTTATTGTCCTTTAAAATCGTCAAAACTGTACCCGATGAATAAATACTTTTAAAAGCCCGTATAAATCACGGCGCGCTCCGTATTTACGTTACCGGTAAAGACTTTATCCATGCGTCGTTTAAAGGGAATTGTATAGGATACAACATGCCGCGGACACTTGGACGGCTGGCTATTCGTGTGTTTAATACATCGAGTATTACATGTATATTAAAACGTTTGTATAGTTTTCTTTATTGATCTCCACAGCATATGTAAATACCTATGCCGAACAATAGCAAGTGTCCATTGTAATACTTCCGAATCTATTAATAATGACTTTCACGTTATAATAAGTATAGACAAGGACTGCCGACTAACGCAAGAGAAAAACGTAGTTAAATCCTTAAATCTATGAATGTATATTGAGCCCGGGCCGAGTACATTATTTTATCAGACGGTGGTTTATGCTGAACACTTCATTCGATTTCTTAAGATTCTGCTAGACTTGACTTCCGAAGATATACGCTATTGGTCAAATTTTTATTTACCATATGAACGGATCCATCCGAGGAAATGAGGGGTCGTATTTAATTTGAACTGGGTTTAAACAAGAATTGAGCAAATACTGTAACAGCCGTCGAGTCTCTTACGCGATTCTACTAAATACTCACGGCAATCAAAACATGTCATACTTCGTATATCAAATTTTGAATCGATTAGCTTCTTCCATTCAGACAGGTCTCCCCGTGCTCAGAAGCAATAGGTTATTTTACTTTTAAAAAAATCAACTTATTTACAGGAGAAAGCCATAAATTTTAATGTACATGTACTATTATTTTGACTGACGATTCAAATAAAGTTTTCTAAAGGGGGGGGGGGGGGGGGGGGGGGGGGGGGGGGTGGGGGGGGGGGGGGGGGGGTGTAGGGGGGGGGGGGGGGCAGCATAAGATTTTTTGCCTACATGAATAAGGGGGGGGGGGGGGGGCAGGGCAGACAACTTCTTTGCCTTACATGAATAATAAGAGCACTTTTGATGGAAAAAAAAATAAAAACCCTACCTACCTTGCCACTTTTTTAGACCCAATTATCTGAGAAACATAGAATTTATTTTACATGGCCTAAGCTTGTAAGCTTTTATGGGTTATCCTTAGGTTTAAATCAAAGTTATAATGTTGCAATATCTTATTTAAAGTTTCTGTGTTAAATATATATCTTAAAGCTCCTGTGATAGTTAATTCAGTTTTTATATTTATATAATTACAAGATGAAATCATATCTCTCCAAATTTATATCTGATTTTCTTTCTTTTTTTATTACAAATTCCTAATATACATGTACATGTATATACTAACTACCTCAGTTCTATATCTCAAGCATTGTATTTGTAGCAAATCTATTGCTCTTTATCATGTTACCATTTTTGTTTATATTACAAATTTCATTATTTTGTTATGTTTTATTTTGCTGTAATCTTGATATATTGCCCTGTGACTTGGTTTTACCTGAATAAATCATATCATATCATATCATATATTGAGCGTTTTGCCGACTGACTATTTCAGCCAATCAGAAAAGGGGAAAATTCCCATTCATGTAAATTATTCATTAATTAAAATCGGAATTTATAATGATATAGCTTATTCAGCAACATGAGCAATTTCCAGACAAACATGTACTATGTATTATAAAATATATCAAGTCAAAAATATCTCTGAACAAAGCTTTATATGATTGTCAAAATGCTAATTCTACATCCAATTTTTTTCTAAACATGCGAAATATTCCATAGAGCTTGATGGTATTTATGGCCCTATAAGTTAAATAGATCCACAAACGTGGTAGTTTTTATGCCACATATACATCATACATGTAAACTTTCCACTGCAGAATACAGGTACTTGTAATTAACCATACATTACATTTAGTCGCCTAATTCTGAGACTAAAGTATTGCTTACTTGTTATTAATGGACAGGTCACACTTGAGTCCAGTCTGGTCGTGAGAGAAGCGGATGATTGGACATCGATTACTGGGTATGATTTGGACTTCCTTCAAGGACGGAGCGTGCTCCACCAAGATACGCATGAGTAACTTCATTTTGTCACCTTGTCTCATACTGTCCCAGTCCTTCTGTGTTAAAGGACCAACTCGCTTTCTCAAAGTGAAGCAATCTTTCACATAAGGCAGAGCAATGGACTGTAATAAATATGCAAATGGTTACTACATATAAAATAGCAACATTTCAAGGTACACATTGCATTGCCTGCGGAACATAGCGCAACTCAGAATCATTATTTGGTGTGACACCTAAAGTGTGACAGATGGAGAGACAGACAATGGTCAAAGTGATTAATAAGTGTGGCTATGCTTAGAAGTTAGAGAGCCACGACGCAAAAACTAAACTGTTCAAAATTCTACCATCAACATGATCAAAGAGGAATAGATTTCTGTCGTTAACATACTATAACAGTTACTGTGTACATCAGTCTAAGAAATTTCCTATACAATAAGTCTTAGGGTAACAACAACACTAAGAAAGATGGGAAGAAATCATATTGTGAAGATATTTCAAAATCAATACAATATACATGTATGTACATGTACTTACCCCAGATCAACATGAGATTCCGATTTTCTCCATATCTACAAATACGTCCATGTCACAACTGAATGTACCTACCCCAGATCGACGCAAGATTCAAGTTTTCTCCATATCTACATACATGTATATGTGTATGTCACAAACCTTGATACAAAATCTATTTACTGACGATCAATACACTTTACATGTACTTACCCCAGATCGACACGAGATTCCTATTTTCTCCATATCTACATATACGTCCATGTCACAACCCTTGATACCAAATCCATTCACAGACGATCCAAACTGGTTCACTGTCACACCTTTAATTTGTAGAAGACAAATGAGAAAACTTAATCTATATGTAATATTTTTTTTTTTACACCTCTATATCACTAGGAGTTATCACTCTTTGTTTTTAAATTCAATACCTTGATGTTGTAAAAATACTCTTGATGACAGACACCAACTAGAGATTGGAAGAAATCCTATAAACCCGGCTAATGTTGGTATAATACTCTTAATTGAAACAGCTATTCTAATAGGTTAAAAAATTCCTGGTATACTGTATACCAAACATTTATCTGTTGACACCACTGCAGACGCAATTTTTTTTAATGTGAAGAAGTACTGCATGGTTTACAGATAGATTACAGAAATCTGAAGCTCGATCATGATAAGAAATTACTTTAAAAATTTGTTTATGTTGGTTAGAGCTATAACACGAAAAAAAAGGATGTAGAACTTTTTTGTACATGTATATACATGTAAAAGTTTTCTGTCTTTTTTTTTCCATCCTATGAAAAACAGTATTCCTTAATTACCTGGGAAAAAAGGAGAGAGAGCATCCTCTATTACTTTACAGATCTGATATCTCTGTTGTAACTCGGCACTCTGTACTTGTACTAACTCTACTAACATCACCATCTGGGTCTGAATCTATGGGTTAAATAGGATGTTCACATACAGAGCAAAGAATATAATAATAAATATACATAATCTATGAATAGAAAAAAATGTAACATAAATGTAATATAAATACATTAACATTTAATTTGAACAAAGTTCCTTGACTTTTCGCTGACCAATTAATGTTTTACAATGACCAAAACCGCCAAACATTTAAATGGCCTCCTGACCTCCCCATTAGCCGTCCAATGCGCCATTTCTTTTTTTCTGATTGTTTTTCAATATTTTAATAAATTAACATGAAAGTACATGTATTCTTATGAGACCTTTGTAATTTAAAATTCTTTTGCAGTTACTTTAATTCAATATTTGAAGACAGCCATAGCCATAAAATTTAAATCTTAATAATAATATTTTTTCAACTCTTAAATAATTTTTTCTGGACTTTTCCCTGACTTTTATGAATTTTCATTTTTCACTGACCAAACTCTAAAATTCCTTGACTTTGAAAAAAAAAACAATTTCTCTGACTTTTCAAGACAGCTGGTAACTCTGATCAAAGAGATTCTGAGAATGAAGAAGAATACAATACGCTCAAGATTACTTGAGAAAAGAAAGCCCACAAATGTGAGAGGAATTTGCCAAGAAAATGATTTTCACTTCTTTGTAGCTAATTCTTCTCTGCATTCACAACAGTGGAAATCGGGCTAAAGGCTAGACAGACTAAGCTTATAAACTTTGGCCGATTTAAATAGAACATGTAGAAAGCATAAGAATGATGAGAGATTATTAAGTACCCCTATACAGTTGCTATCTGACAGAGACTTTGCTAGGGCAGACTCCGCTATCGGCACGACTGTTTCGCCCTCAGAGTCTTTGGCACGACCTATTTTAGCTCCAGGTGGATGCGGGTTGCCAGGTCCACCTGTAATAAAACCATTCAACCATGAAATCAGAATAGTCCTCACGTTTTTTTTTAGATTTTTTTTCTAGTTTTCAACTTAGAGATGACGAATCATTCACATTTTTTTTCTAATCTGAAAATCCAAGATAATGATCGACTGAAATCAATAGAATGTATGCTTAGGCAAGAGGTCTTAAAACAAGAAATTAATAAAGGTTGCTATATGAAAGATAGCACTCAACAATTTGTCTCCTTATTTCAGAAAAGAAGAGATCAGTTAGTTAAACATGTATTACTAAGAAATACATGTATATAATCATTCTACACTATTAAAAGGAAAAAGCTAATATTTTTATATATACAATTTGAAGCCTAGGACTGAAGTTTTTTTTTTTATATACAGGATTACAATCCATTTGAAACGTTATCAGACATAAACAAAATGTGCTGTCATCAAATGCAATGGAAGCCTGCCTAAAATCAATGGAAAACGTGCTCCAAATAAGGTGTTACTTTGTGAATTCCATCACCTCATAATGGATATACCAGAGTTCCTGAAATGTATTGGTTTTATCAGATTTGCTGATAAAAAATTGCTTGGTCTGATAAAAACTCACTTAGTCTATATATCTATTATTTGGACCTATAAAAATCCCCAAATGTCTGAAATTTCCATGGAAGTTTTCAAGAACTCCGATATACGTTTGCAGTGACGAAATGGTTATCGTCAACAATCCATTGTCCAACACTACATATACATGTATGTCAGTTATCATCCAAACTGGAAAAGACTGAATAAGCTCCATTTACAAATGTAACTCTTTATTTTTTTTTTAATATCATCGCTATAACGTACCTGGTCCACCCTGAGCCCACGGAGTGTGTTCTTGTCCCCTCTGTTTTTCCCATGGGAAATGTGGCTCGGTGGCAAGTTCCTTGAATGAGCGGGGTCGGACCTCCAAACGGCAGCTATTAAGGATGTGGTTACCGTAGTTAAGGGCGTATTCCACACTCGCTGCTGACTGGAACTCAATGATAGCAAACGCTGGTGTCTTCTACATTGTAAAATATAATATACAGTTTTGTTATGAATTTTTTTCATATATGTCCACATTCTAACACAATTAATATTTGAATTTTTATGAAATTTAAACATTACATATGATACATCAAATAATTCTCTTTGTTTCCAAAGGAGATAAGAAGTAGATTAGCAACAGAATTCTTCAAAGGTCCAAAAGATAAGGCTTAGAGACAATCATCACATGATCATCGTAAATTCTTTTAAACAGACAATATTGATATGAAAAATCATTGGTTTTATGAATTAATTAAAGTCTGAAAATGAGCATAAATGTTTAGAGAAAATTGTAAGACATTTCTTAATGTTAGTACAGCATTTGGATGCATCTTATCATACTGCATCATTTCTACCTTTTTGAGTGACTTCTTCGGATCATACACAATCTTAAGGATGGGTCCAAAAGCAGTGAAGTACATGCGCAAGTCATCCTCCGATGTTTGATTCGGGAAATTCTTGATGAATAAACTTCTGCTGGCGAGTTCTTTCTTGGAATAATAGTATTCGAGCTTCTGTCGATGACGTCGTCCATTCATATGCCGATCATATTCACTGGCTGAACAAGATTTAAGAAGTATTAAAATTTCAGAAGTTCAGATTCAGAATCAGAATTACACAATGTCATCATACATGAATGTGATTCACCACTGTTTTCTTCTAGTGGGTAAAACTAAATGAAAACTTAGTCTAGTACTTTATACAATATTTTGTGTTACATGAATTTATGATGCTACAGACTGCATACAAGCTTTACATTTGTACATGTAAATTCAATTAATTAAATCAAATTAGGCAGCCTAATAAAGCTTCTGGATTTTTTTTTTTTTTCAATTTTCCACACATGAAATTCACAAATTACAAAAATTTGTAGAATTTTCAACTCCTTACAATTTTAACAGAATCAATTTTTTCTGGTTTCAAATCTTTTTATCGTTACAATGTCGTGTCAATGCCAGACAAGTCCGATACATGTACATGTATGTTTAATTTTACCCACTCTGGTTCAGTGTTTGAATCAAATTCAAAATTTTACTGAAAATTTCCACATGGAAGTATATGACTTTTTTTTCTGAAATTCTCAAAACAAATCTGACGAAAATTAAAGCTGAAACATGTAAAATAAAATATGTAGCTTCAGAACATGTATCATTGACAACTACGATGTATGATAAGCTCAACTACATGTGTAAAATTAATCATCATGATTGTCATAGTTATTCATGTAGATCAACATTTATGATGAAATTGAATTTTTAAAAAATTTTCCCAGGGGTAAAAAAGATGAGTATATCACATAAAATGTGCAATAATATCCACAGTAAAAGTATCCAAATATTGTAATAATTAACATTTTCTCCAACACCATTGGTATGAGTACAGTACTTCCCATGTTTTCTTGAAATCAATTAAAATTCACAAATTATCAAGTACTGCTACCGGTATATAAATAAGTTTGATAAATTTGAAATCATATATACCGTATCTGCTTGCTGTATGATGTATCTTTATTTAAAGTTGGCTGGGAGGAGAAAGGGGGTTGATAATGATACATTGTACCCAAATTTGTAATAAAATTGGGATTTCTTTCTGTTGAATCCTGACAAAGAAGTTATATCCTGACAAAGATCTTAATTTTTCCTCTGTAAGGTGGGTGATATGGGGCAACGCAACCCAAGCCCTACCAAAAATTATGTCTGGGTATCAATATCGGTAGAAAAGGGGGGAGGAGATGTTAATTTTTTTTCTCAAATTTCTTTCATGTTTATAATCTATATCTTATGAAGTGCTATGCAGTGACCGTTTTGATATGGACAGCTGGGACAGTGTTTGAAACAATGCACATGTTAAAACTGCTATTTCAATTTCCTGTTGGAATGCCTTTGTTGGATCACTATTGATTGAACAGATCAGTTCAGAAATCTTAAAGCATGATTTTGTCGACTTTATCGATAAGATATACTTCATATGTGCAAGAATCTGCAGAGTTTGGACCAAATTTTAAATGGACTGTCTAAAATTTAAAAAGGGGAATACATGTAAAGCCAGGAAACAAGCTTAAGGTTCGAAAAATTGAATATTTTTTTTGTAGGATGAGACAAAACATCCATGAAGTATGACTGATAACTTTATAAAAGGCCAATCCTGTTAAAAAGATCATGTTGGGATGGTGTCGGGATTTTTTATACGGATGTCTTCTCGTCCTAAGTTCTAAGATCCTGTACGAAAAATCTCAGTATGAATCGGTATCGGTGTGAAAGAACTAGAACCGATGGAATTCGCAAACAGATTTAAAATGAAATATCATGTGGGATGGATGAAATATGAGAAATCATATAAATGTTCTAAAAAAATCAAGCAAACAGGAAAATTTTTCAGGATTTTCTGGTTATTAGGGTTAGAACTTAGGAACCGTCTCAAGAATGACAAAAGATTGGGGGGGGGGGGGGGTCATGTTTGTTGAATAACTCATACCAATGGCGATGGAGTACACCCCCTATCATATAGAGGAAATTCTAGCTATCAACCTGTGGATATTTGGCATTCGCAGATGTCGCAAATAACAAACATGTTGGATGCACTTTCGGTTCAGCAAAACCGAGGACTTCCTTAGGAAACAGGGAGATAATCCACACCAACTGCAGACACTGGCAAGCGCCTAGAACAGTGTGACTTCTTGCAGTAAACACTGACAAGAATGAATTATTTGTTTACGTAGATATTATGACTCTTTCTGCAGAGAATATTCTTCTTTCTTCCCGATCGATCCACGGCGAACGCGCACGCGATGTGCAGCGGAAGTGAATCTTGCTAGCAGAACGTGTCGTTTCTAATCTCGTTCGCTCCAACAACACTAATTCGTCCAAACCATGAATCGATTCGTCCTTGCAATAAATTCGTAATTCGCCCCTTTACTTATTCTAACGACAAAATCATAAGCATACATAAAAGAATTAGCAGGGACGTATATAAAATATACGTCCCTGGAATTAGGAAAATTCAAAGAAACAGTAACTGTTTAACTACATCAGTCCATTTTTACATTAGTCCTGACCTGCTTACACTCCGTTATACTGCTAACGCGCATCTTGCAGCGAGTTTATATATGTTATTTATACATGTACCACCGAGTTATGATGGTTACTCAATTTTCAATCTTCTTAATCTTCCGAAGAGAACGTTGAATCAGTTTATGATGCTAATGAATATGAAGACGTTTAAAACACTTGTGCACACCACTTGCATGGTGAGTGTCACTGCTGGTGGACCAGGAGCCGATACGGAGAAGTCGTCATACACTATGATGCCCAATTGTCCAGAATCAGTGGCGGATTCAGGGGGTGCGGAGGGGGCGCCCGCCCACCTAACTCCCCCCCCCCCGGGCACTGACCCAAATTTTTCCAAAAACAGGTATGTTTTGGCCCATTTTCAGTCAAAATCGGCAAAATTCGTCCCTTGACCCCCCGGCAAAGGGGGCGCTGGATCCGCCACTGAGAATGGTGGATAATATTCTGTCTAAGACTATCTGAACCATCCAACCACAGACTTTACTTCTATCTTCCGAAATGGGAGTAACCGGATGTGAAATTTCTGCCGAGTTGAAGCGACGGGTGTTGCATGCTGCATGCAAGCAGGAGATGCCGACTCTTCCTGGGCACCTGGTCTCACTCCTAAATAAATGGGAGTTCGATTCTTTTTATATGGCGGAGGTTTTTGTTTGTTAGCTTCGGTTCCTGTTTTATCCTGATTTTCACTTAAATACGCTTCTGAATAAACCCTACACAAAATTTGGAGCCGCTCATTTTGGCAAGAGGAAATTAAAAGTCTATATTGTAGGTGGCGCCAGGAAAATTCACTTTGGCTTTATTTATACTGTTTGACATGAAGCACTACTGTCGAGGATTCAATAACCGAAACGCGCGTCTAGAACAATAAAATTGGTACTATAGAACATACAATGCATAGCAGTGATATGCAGCCAAAAAGTCCAATTTCTTGAAGGTTCTAGGATTTTCTCTCTTGGTCTCAACCACGAGTTGATCATAAATTCAAATTGGCGCCACATGTCGTGATGCAGCCATGGTCTTTTCAAGATACGACCAGCTCTGGCATCTCTTCTCCATCTGATACGGCATCTGATATACTAATAGATGTTGAGTTGTTGCCGTAGCACTTCCTAATGGGCTATTGCAGTCGTACACTGAACCAGACGTTGCGTATCTTCCATTTTGAACAAGTAATTTCCAGAATTATTCCGTTTTCACATTGAAAATAAATTTTGTAAGATGTCTCAAAAAGCCACCGAAAGTTTTCGTTGCTATACGTATGCAGTGGTAACCCTTCGTAATGATTATTACTAAAACGTTTGCTGTTCGTTTCGTATCGTCAACCTATAATGATATATAATTCGTTTTTATTCGACATTTAATTCCGATTGAGTTATTTACGCATCGTCGCTATTCGTTACAGGTTGCACATATAAGTAAAATATCGCAAAGGTGCGCTTTCAGTCGCCTGGAATGCAAATACGTTATGTAATATGCAAAACAGTAGGTCACATTCTAGTCCCTTGCGAACGTCGACGAACATATAACGAATGCATACCGAATGATTAACGTATTATAGCGCATTGAAACGAATACTTACGAATGATGGACGAAAATTTTATTCGCTGAGAAATTTTGATCATCTTCAAAAATTACGACGAACAGAACTAACCGGAACGAATCAACACGCTCACAAACGAATTCGCGCGAAGTCGACAACGAAGTATAACGTTGATATGCAAACTGAAACGAATTTTGCAAAAACTTTATTCGCCAGTTTGCGCAAGTTGACGTCGGAGGGCTTTCGTCCATATGTGAAGGGGTCTTTACTATCAAACAGAAATTAAGGTTTGACTTGGACAAACCCAGGCTTCCTATAGGTCTCCAAGCTTTATATGTTGTCTTTATATAATGTTATAAGCTATAAGCTGTTTTGTAAGGTTGTATTTGTGCCTCTTTACTCCGTTGTTTTGATCCCTTTTACGATCGAGTTTACATATTTGTGTGTGTTGAGCACTGTGTTGCGGCGGGAGTTGTTGGGAGTCCGTAACTTGTTGTTTTCTGCTTTTTTCAATGCAGGGTGGTCTTGCTTTGGATACAACACTTTGCATAATGTACATGTAATATATCCTCGGTAAATAATGAGATTATTTTTTTCTTTAAATTCGATAAAAATTGATTTGCCTTCGACCCATCTTTCTTTGTTGATCAGGAATTAGGAAAATGAAGACAAAAAATAAATTCCAAATGTTACATACTGTGACGCTGGTATCATTCAAAAATTTCTCGAAGAATTTTCAGAAAGTTTCATCGATATCTTTGGCCATAATTTTTAAACATCTAGCATTATTACATCCTTTCACTTAAACAAATGCAATAATATATCTCAAATGTTTAGATACTTACCATAAAGAAATTAAAACGAGACTATGACTAAATACATGAATTAAGAGTAATTATTTTATTACGATAGAAGATATTCTATTTTCGTTTTCAGATATAAATGTATTTGAGTGACTGGAAATAAAAGTACTGACACTTTATTTTGAAACTAGGTATGTGACAGCCAACGTTAAAATAATCAAAATCACAGTGTAGTAGTTTTCTTCAAAGAATCATTTATGGAAAGTCCTTGACCTGTTAATTTATTGAGTAGAGGGGAGGTGATCCCTGATCAACAATCATCATTTCCAGCACCCGAAAACAGGCACAAACTCTCAAATGTAAACGCACACAAATGATATGCAGAGGACAAAGCACCGAGCAGCATCTGGTAGACCGAGAAAGGCCAAGTTTGGTGCTACATGAAAATGTAATTGTTTAATGGTATTCTGGGAACATTGGCCTGTCTCGGGTAACTGTGGTTATCCGGAGAGATTTTGTTGCATATCTGCTCACTCAGCCCATTCATTTATGAAAGGACGTACATTTCTTGTTTATAATAATCTTCTCACTGGTGTAACATGGCTATACTAACAAAAGCAAAGTTACACACACATATGAATTGTTAAATGGACACATAGATCATAAATTCGAAGAACGGACATTATATCTGGCTTGCACTGACCCATATACAATTACCAGAGGGGTCAAAACAGCTTTCACAAAGAAAAGCTGGGCTATTCAGAAAATGCTTTGATATAGACCTGAACCATTTGGGAGTACTATCTTAATCTATAGTTAGTCGTATAAAACTCTTTTGTTTTCCAATGGACAAGTTCGAACCAATCAGAGAGCGTAATTCGCGTCAGGTTTACGTCGTCTAATTTCTATAGACCGTCAACAATAACGCAATTGTCGTTTAAATGAATTCACGTGTAAAAGGAGTCATGAAACGCAAACTTTCTGCAAAAAAAAAAAAAAACAAAAAAAAAAAAAAAACAAACAAACAAAAAACCGTAGATTTTGGTCCACGTACGGCAAAATAATTAAAACGGTTTCTTACTGACCGTCCAAAGAGATTTAATCGTCGGGTTTATCAAGTCCACAGAAGGCTTAAAGAACTTTTCTATAGATATATATGGCTGAAAATTGATCAGTTTGTATAATTATTTGAAACAATGACAGACAAAAAAATAAACTCTTTCATACGTTGTCCTAGCTGTCCAACTTGAATATTCTTCTCTAGCACTCAGAAGCATGATTAATTAATGACCGAGTTAAAGAAGATCACGAATCTACTATGTTTATTTACAATGCAACGACGAACAATGGGTGATTTTATACAGATGAATCGAACAGTTGACACCGGTAAATCAACTAATGTTCAACGTGAAATACTGTGTATTTCTATTGACTCTTCCTCGCGCTCACGTCTGTGCTCCGCCATTGTGTGTGGATGCCCATTGCATTTACAAACAGGATCGTATTCCTGCTCATTCTGAACCAAACCTCGCCCTCGAGAAGCTCTTCCAGGAGGCGCCTTTAACATCGGCTTATTACTGACGTAGCACACCATTCGGAGGAGCGTTGCCGTGACAACAGTCAGAAACAGACAGAGGAGGATCAGACTAAAGAGAAGTGCCTCAAGCTGAAAGGAATAAACACATGCTTTTGTAATATGATATAGAAAACTGCCTCTTGGCTTTAAGTTCAAAGTTATACAATTCGATATTAGTACATGGGTTAAAGAAGATCCTGACGATAATCTCAACAGCGCTCACAATAGAGCACAACGGAAGATTGAGCATCGACGGACCCCTACACATATACAATAAAATAATAGAATAAAACTGTCATTATCATCATTAACATGTCAAATATGGACAAAACTGTATCCCTATTAAATGCTTTGATATTTTAGTGATGTCCAAACTCTTTGCAATACTAGTATACAGACATACACGTTTTGAATATTTATGGTTTTAATTCTCCTTAATACGAACAGTTACTGTACCTTTTGAGGTTAGGGTTGCGACTACAGGGAGATAACTCTATATTTATATCCCATAATATTTGAAACCGACATAAACGATACATGGTATAAGCTCAGATTGTTACATTATTTTAGAAAAAAAAATAATCCTTGAAACTTTCATTGCTAATTGGATATTTTTGGGAAAAATCATAATTTTCAATGAAAAATCGCCGAAAATAGGAAAAAAATTGTCATATCCGTATGAGTTCTGCTACCAAAGATTCAAACATCAAAATATTTACTATCCATTATACTATTTAAAAGTGAGATAATTAGAATTTCGAACTTCAAGTTAAACTCTATGTTTTGGGGTCAATATGCTGATTTTGTATAAATTATTGTGCTATTTAAAGAAACAGTCATTTTGCTCAAAAACTAATTCGGGCACATATTGATTTGACTGCTTTAGGATAAAGCAATACCATAGATATATATGTAGAAAAAAGATTGTGTAGCTGGCGACCTTCTAGCTATAAATAAAAAATAATGAGTTGTTGCCATGGCAACCAGCAACATACTTTTTATAAGAAAATACTCTCATCAGAACTGATTATTTTATCAGAATTTCTCAAAATAGCCTTTAATGCACCCACAAGCTATAATAATGTAATCTTGAAAAATAAGGATATGTAAGAATTTTGAAATTTCATGCATTTCAGTTTGAGACTGAATAACTGATAGGCACTTCTTTGATGTTTATGTTACATTTGTAAAGTTTCGTACCTGATTTTCGCTCATTCCCCAATCTATTTTTCCTATAAGAAATAATTTGAAATATAAATTAAATGTTTAAAAGAATTTTTAAACACAAATCATTTCATAGAACTGATACTTATGAGCATTCATTTAAATTTATACTAGTGCATGCACTTTCACAGCATTAAGTAAATGTTTCTAACTTTAGATAAAGCAATATTAAAATCGTGTTCACACAAACTTTTAATACCTAATTTATCATGTGGAGTTGTTGGAAGCATTTGGTTATGTCTATGTCCCTTCGATAACATGGAAAGCTCAGAGGACAACTTTGATACTAGTTTTGACCATAGTGACTCCTCCTTCTCAAACGGCCAACTTTTATAGTCACGTGACCGGAACCTATTGTGATAGAGTTGCACGTGGTTTTTGTTCCAACTTGTGTAAGGACGCCATACTAAACCACTCACTTCTGGAAAACTTATCATGGAGAAGTAATAATGTAAAACTTATTATGAATAAGCAAATATTGAAAATGAAAAAGTTTAAAAGAAAATAAAGAAGAAATACGTATATTATAGAATTGATTTATGCATGATTAATTTAAAATTCCTATACGACATCAAAGCAAAAGCAATCATTATGGTTAAAAGTATTATGGTTAAGATGACAAGGTTAAAAAATGTCTTATTAAAAAGATACATCTAGTCAAAAGGAGTGTACTCTACGACAAAGGTTTTTATGTCGTGAGTAATTAACATGGTAAGGTTGTAAATGCATATGTCGGATTGATATGGCAACTTTTCATTCAGTAGGATGAACTTAAATCTAGAAAGATATGAGTGCTCGTTTGCAATTCTATTTCTTTCAATAACACGGTGCGTTTTTTTCTTATTAAGATTTTCGACCTTACCAAGTGTTTCTTTTGAACTGTCATTTATACGGAAATGTTCCAACTCTATACCAACTTGAAGAAAATTTCAAACCAATTTTCATGACCAGACACGTGTTTCGAATATAAATTCTCATCAGTGATGCTTCCAACCAAAGTGTTTTTCATAAGCCGCCCAAATTCATTTCTCTAGCCCTATCTGGTTTTATTTTTAGAGTTTAAATTTGTACATTTACTTTGCAGAGAGTGCGCGGCTCCAAATTTCTTGAAGGATGGATTCAGTAGCATATCGAAATAAAATCTATGTTCAAAATAGCATTGGAGGAATGGTGCTAAGATGTCAACCTCCTTTAATTTCGATGATATTTTACGATGAAATGGCAAGTTTCCGAAAAAAAAAACAAAAATTATATATGATGTCAAAATGATAAAGGGCCTAAACAAAGTTTCTTTCAGGCAACAGAGTTGGAAAGAAGTAATTAATAAACAAACATCAAGTCACTGGGAACGATTTTAACTGCTCCACACTGCAACAAGAAATAAGTGTCCATATCAATAATACGGAAGTGTTCCAACTCTATACCTTTTTGAAGAAAATTTCAAACCAATTTTCATGTACCAGACACGTGTTCCGAATATTAATAGCAATAAAAGATATCTGATGTCAAATAAATAAAGGGACAAAATGAAACTTCTTTCAGGTGACAGAGCTGGAAAGAAAAATACGCTTAAGAAACATGTTTCATCTAAAGGATTGATCATTGTTATAGGTAATTTGTAGGTAATTTGTATGACTGTATACTAGTACATGTATATCAATGTTGAAGCCGATGCTACCAATATCATTTCTATCCACTTTTATATAGTGGTTGACCGTCCAAAGTCGGCGCCATGTGCACTTTGGTCTTCAAGTTTGGTGTCTATATGTATACAGTCACCGAAATAGACAAGTTTTATGGAACTGTTGCGATGGATGTTGCATGCAAACAGGAGACGCTGATACTCCCCGGGCACCTTGTTTCGCTTCGGAATATTGTTTATTCCGGGGTTCGCAGCTTTCCCAATGGAAATTCTAATGACTTTGTCTTAATAGATATCTTCTCGACTTTGAGACTGAATAGTTGATATTTATTGCTTAAATGATCGTGTTGTGTCTCTTGTTGTCCCTTTTATTTGTAGATATTGTTTTTATGATATTCCGTATTTGTTATATCACATTAGTTTTTATCTTCTACATCATGTATCCGTTGTCTTCATAAATAAATCTATTATTTATATTGATTCAGTTGTTGGAGATTGTTTTCCTGCTTTTACTTTAAACCAGATATCGCGAAAAAGAAAGAAGATATTACCCATGGTGTAGAAACGACCTAATCATCTCAGCAGTCCCAGCCTCCAGAACAGATGTACAGTTTCTTATTTTGTTTCCATTATTATCGACACACCCATGCATTCTCGTCCCATCGGAAGCGTCTCCAGCATCGGGAACACTGGTAACGAAGAATGTCAAGGAAAACTTTGCCATTTCATTTGCAAATTTTAATGTTCCAACTTTGTATAAAGTTTGAAACATTTCATTGATACTGCTGCAATAACTCTTTTCGTCATAAGGCCATTTCGGGTAAAAGAATGTTCTGAGTAGCAACTTTAATTTTGAATCTTTAGAGTTCAGAATTTTGGAAACATATGAAGTCGCTGCCTGAAAAGTTTTGCTTGAGCAATTTCGAATCCATAAGGTGATCAATGAGTATGCTGGTAGGACTGGTGCCATGCTGGTAATCAGGTGATCGATCACGTGATCCCTTCGCGTCGGCGCGCTGCCTGAATAATGACGGAAAACAAAATCGTCGATGACTGGTTGGAATGGAATTGTTATCCAATCTTGTATAGCATCGTCTGAAAGTTGCAATAGCGTTTCAGCTAACAAATTTTTCAAACATTTTGAAATTGCACTGCCGTTGCACTTTCTTACAAGAACATTGAAGACAGACATGTCATAAGTAAGCCGTTCTCTGATTGGCTCAAAATAACCGTCGTCTAAGGAAATTGCCGTATGGAAAAGATCGTCTGCTAGATAGCTGCTTTGCAAAATGGACAACATGCTGCGACCAACCAATATGTTTATGTCATTCGGGTCACCGTTGAAGATATGAATATTCATGTTTACCCATTTTAAAGCAGCGAATATATCAAGCAGTCCTAGATTCTGCGGAATCGTTCTATTAAAAGTGAAGAATCCGAATATACCAAGCCGGTAGTTGAAGGACACTATTATGGAGTTGGTCTTCAATGACAGACTTTCGCCGTCGATTTCTGCGCCTCCTCCACTGATGAAATCTCCTGGGTGAATATAAACGAGGACAGGGAGGGCGTGATCGCTTGTATTACTAATAATATGTGGTATGTATATGTTTATGGATAGGCAATCCTCGTTCATCTCTAATCGCTGCAGCGTTCGATGCCGCCGACGAAGTCTGTTTGGTTGCATGCAAACAGGACCAAATTCTGTGGCATTCCGAACGTCACCTTTAACCAGCTTGCTCATTTCTGGGCGTGTGAATCTTCGATTGCCGATGGGAGCTAGAGCATAGGGTATTCCCAAAACTGAAGTTATGTTGCCTACCGATAGTTCCCGAGTCCTGCCTTTAACGTAGTCATTCAGTAGGATGGAATCTTGATCTGCAGTTGCCATGTGTAAAGCCGTGATAACCACGTAATACACACAATTCAGTAACAGGAACATAGTAAGAACAGATTGTAGAAATTCAGTGTAATGATCCAAATCGTTCACATTATGTTCGTTAAAATTGCACAATTGCACTAATATTTCACATCCTGTGTCAAGAAATAATGAAATGCTGGAGGCAATTTGATGATGTAAAGTTAAACTGAGAAACGTTAATGTAACACTACAATCATTGACACTGACCCTTTAACAGCATGGTGACACTATTTAACATAGTTTGATACTAACCTATACTTGTAAAAACGATAGGTGGCTGCGCGTTACATTCCATTGCCTTGTTAAGAAGAAAACATCATTCATGCTAGCACATAACGTAAAAAACAACATCTCAACTCTGCACTTAGACGTCAACTATTTTTACGTTACACGACAACGCTTCAATATAACGCGTTCATATAAATGTTTTTCTCGTTATCACACGAACTGTCATCGTCCGTATGGCATATTTTAGGGAACATTTAGGTCTCTGCAGTTGCATACGTTAAATTATTTCTTTTCCATGGAAATACATGTACTTTAGAATTTCATTCGTTAAGAAATCAATATTCAAATTGTCAGGCATATTGTCAAGTATTATTACCTTATGTGATAATTAATGCAAAATTGTAAAGTGCGAAAACGTGTGTGAAACCGCATATTAAATTACATAATATCATGAATTTAACGAAAATTTAAATAAGATTTTCTTTTGAAATGAAGTAAGTACAAATTTTAAGCTACAAATTCCTTTAATAAATAATATTTCTTGGTATGTTAATTTTCAGTAGATGAAAATTAAAATGTCATAAATTTCTGCCACACCCTTTTTGTAATTAACAATTAAATATCTTAATTTCGCCGATTTGCTTAAAATCTTTTTGCAGAATTATAACACATACTGAGATATCCAAACTGCCTTTAACATTCAATATATCTATAATTCAATTTTTCAGTCTTAAAATGCATAGTCACGTAAACTCTATCATACAAATACATTGAACATTTATGAATTCGTATCTTACATATTCTGCTCGACACCGTTTGGATTAGGGACGGTACCTTGGATTCCAAAAGTGAAAATTATGCAAAAAGAATGTAAATTAAGTTAAATGGAACAACTTTAACTTTATGTAACGTAATATTTATGAAAATAGGGATGAACTAGTTATTGCAGCTGTTCTTTCTTAGTTGAAGATGGATCTTATTTCATCGGATGATATTTCAAAGATAAAATTTCGAAATAAGGGCGAGGGGGGGGGGGGGGGGAGGTTGTTGTTAAATATTCCAATCCTGTAGGATAGCCAAGCCAATGTTCTCCTTACGAAATATATGAAAACTGCAATTTAAAATGCACTCTTTTATAAATTTCCAAAGGGAGAGTGGACATTTGTTTTCAGTACACGCATAATGAATACGAAGAAATTGTATGACATAGATCTGGAGGACTTTCAATATAAACGGTGATTATAGCCCGGTCATGGCTATATGGACGTTGTAACTTTCACACATAATAAATAGGATTATTTACACGTGCGACTAATGAGGTTAAAGCACCTGATAATTAGACTTATAATTAATCACCGAACAGAGGAGGGGGTTGTAAGTTTACCTCATTTCTCGCCAAAGCGGAAGATATAGTCTAGGGATTTCTTAATGGTACAAATTTCTACTGGCACATGGGCGGATCTAAAAAAAAAAAAAACCGACGGAGTGAGGGGGTGTCCAAAAATCAGGGAGGGAGCTAGGTTACGAACAGATCATATTTAGTTTGAAATAAAAAAAAAACATAAGTAAAATGCATTTTTTTTTTCAAATTCCAGGGGATGAGTCCTGATCCCCCTGCTAGATCCGCGCTTGTAGCATGTTGAGAGGGGGGGGGGGGGGGGTGATGCACACGTCTCTTGAATTCGCTGTAAGTTAGAATTCAAATAATGAGATCCACGGGCTAAACACCCCCCCCCCCGTTTCTATCGGAATCCGCGCATTTCCCTTTAAACTTGATCACCTCTTCTCGAGATCGATAATTTATTGACAAATATGCCTCCGTGTATTAAATCCCATGCCTATAAATAACAGATCGTCTATTTTATCGCGTGCTAACTGTCCCTGGAGACGGGATCCTGTCTTATTTACACCGCCATATTGGGGTTGTCAAGTTTATATTGTCTTGTTCGCTGTAATCTTTAACCTCTTTTTTACGCTCGGTGAACTATGGCAGCGTTATGTCAAGGATTATCTTCATGTTGATTCATTAAAACAGTAGAGATATATTTTTTCATAATATCCATATCGGAGCGAATCTTGACTCGACCTTTAAAACCCATTGGTCTGGTAAAGCGCTAAGCAAACAATCAACTTTCGATTCACGGATTTTAATCAAACTTTGTATTATCAGCCGATTCAGCGTAATCACTTACGTTCTGATTTACGATGTGTAGATGGGGATGTGCTTTACCCAATACAGTAAGTAGATTTTGAAAGATTTATTTAGTTAATAAAAAGATAATTTTTCCAAAAGACTTTTAAATATGATTTATTTTTCCAAAAGACTTTTAAATGTGATTTAAAGAAAAGTGGGGGGGGGGGGGGCACAAACATGGTTTTGCCCCCACTTTTCAATGTGGGGGGGGGGGGGGGATGTGCCCCCGCTGCCCCCCTTCTCCTACGCCCTTGCATGAAATTCCCAAGAAGCACCACTATTTTGAGGAATTATACTGAATCGTTGTATTTTATTTGATAGCTTGTTTGTCTAGATGATCAAATAGAGCCAGAAATTTTGTATATTCAGTATGAAAGAAAACGTAAATAATATTTCAAAACGGAGACAATATTGGTTTTTATGACCATAAAAAAGAACAAGGTCCTCCTTAATGTTGTGTACATTACTTCCTTGTAGTAAGAGTCAATGACTCATAAGAAACAAAAAAAGGGGGGGATAAATAAAGAATGAAAGAAAATAAGAAAGAAAGAAAAGAGAAACACAAAATTTAGAATGTGGAAAGGGATCGGTCACTCACATGATGAAAAAAAAGAAACAATATGGATTTTGCCTTTGAGCTTTAAACAAGGACGTATACATAAACTCTTTTTATTATAATTTGACTGTTTGATTAATACAATGAATGAATGATAATCGAGATTGAAAAATGAATTAAATTTCAGTAGCAGTTCTTATTTATTTTTCAAAGTTTTTCGCAATATATTGTTCTGATTTATTCAGAATGTGCCCTGTCACGCTGTGTATTCCAGTTTGTAATTAAGTAGGGAGTTGACATTTTATATTATTCTTTGGCCACTTTGATTTCAATAGTATAATATTATCGTATTAACACTTTTATAATCTTGGACATTGCAAGTAACTATATTGTTTTCTCTTTGGGCAGATACGATCGAGTGAAAAAAAAAATGAAAATCGCAAAATTTGATCTTCAAAAACGAAATTAATATTTGATAAATCTACACTATTAAAACTATTCATGGAAGTTTTACGATAATATCACATATGTATGCGAGTTATAATTATGATTCAAATGTATGACATTTAATATTGAAAATATCAAAGTTGAAGTACACGTACATACATGACCAACGTTATGAATTTTCAGACATCAGCCAAGCAGACAGAATAAAAACTACAAATCTAGGATATATAACACGAAAGAAATAACTGAAAAAATCTGTAATAAAATGTAATAAGTACAAGATATTCCTGAAAATAGAATGAAAGCTTTTAATAAACTGGTGTCTTAAAATGCATAGTTAACTCTAATAAACTGGTGTCTTAAAATGTATAGTTAAGGAGGGTTTGAACACCAAGATAGCGGCGGCATTATTTGTTTTCTGACTTCCTAGGAAAACTACAGTCTTAACTCCCTTAAAACATTTGAAACTCTGATTGATATACGCATTTGAGTATTCTGATAAAGTTTGAGTAATTTCCGGCGTCATTTGAGGAAATTATGGCGATTTTCGAAATTTAGGACTTTGGGAGTTTTATCCATGAGCAAACCACGACGTCATTTCGACGTTATCGGGAAAAATGGCGTCACAAACCTTCGCATTCAAAATGCAATAAAAACATTATTATTAAACCTATTGCATTGAAATTCGGCATGTATAGAATAGAAAATTAAATCTTCATCACAGTGTATTCGTTTACAAATTTACGGTACAGGAAAGCGGATGTCACTTCATTAAAAATGGACGATTTTGGAAGAAAAAAAATGGAAAATATAAAGCCTTGTAATATTTTAATCCTAAATTCAATTTTTCCTATTTAATCATGAAATCATCTCTGGACATTCTTGATAATTTTGATAGTTTTTGACAAAGATTCATCCACAGGATTCCTAATAATTAACTAGCAGCTACAGTAAATTGGCTCGAAATTGCATTTTTTTAGCGACAGTGTCATCTTTTATTCAAGTAGCCTGCCTGTGTTTAAAACACAATTCATTTGATCTTTTCCATATGTAAGTGCAATATATTTATGGGTATTTTGGAAGTTAAATCAAAATTCATTTGCAATAGCTTTACGAGAATTGGAATGACACTTTCAATATTATGACGTCATCAAGAAATTCACAAAAACGTCGATAAATGCATATTTCAAAGTCTCGTAGAAAATTTTTCTGTGGATAGAATCAAATGTAAGTTTGTATAGTCAAAGACAGACAAGAATTAAGTTGACTCTATTAGACTGGTGTCTTAAAATGCATAGTTAAGTTAACTCTAATGTATGAATGCATTGAAACTATGAATTTGAAATATTTCTTCTTCAAATAATGCTACAGAAAAGAATCTTTTACCTGACTAGAAGTTGCTGTAATATGACAATTTTCCGTTATAACAGACCTACATGTGTAAATGGTGTGGGACCAGATATTGTAAAGAATGTCTGAAAGGAGACTTTACCGGAGAAATGAAAGAAGCAACGAAGTGCCGTGTCTGCAACCAGGTAACATTCATGAGAGCCAATGGAAACACTGCTTTGCCCTTCCTCCTTTCTTATGATTAAAGGAATTACAATAATATTATGATAATGAACTATGAATATTTTCATGTGAATTGAATTTATTTAATTTAGCTTTTTAAAAATGAAAAAGTCAGAATTTGTTTTTTTTATGGTATGGGTAGATGAAATAAGGGATTTAGGTTACGTAGAAACTAAAGTTAATTCTTTGTAAATGATGATGATGTTTTTCTTAAAGAAAAGCCCACGAACCAGTAAATAACAAAAATGAATTTGAAAGAAATTAATGATAACACCCCTCCCCCTCCCTCATAAAATGGAGTAAAATATAACAACAGAAAAGAATCCAAGTTATCGTCCCGATCTTAGAAAAAGGAAATTCAGTCATATGTTGAATAAATTTTAGAAGCACGAGTACATGTGCACGCACTAAAAAGTATATCATAAACACACTTAGTCTAAACATTTTTCGAACCTCTTGGCCTGAAATACACTGTATCATGTGAAACGAAAATCCTTTCTATAAAATTGCATATTTGAAAGCGTTCATTTGATTGATAGGTTTTAAAAGTAATGAACTTGAGTGTTTGTATCAATATGAAAGAAATGATAAAAAAATCAAAGCTCTCATCGTATAAATTGATTGATTCCTTTTTCTTTCAGGGACGTTGCCAAGGACAACGAGTTGAGTATGTTCCCAGACCAAAACAGGAAGAAGACGACAAAAATAAAAAGCGCAGCATGTCAGCGCCAAGTCGATCAAAAAGCGCCAAAAGCGCAAAAAGCACCAAAAGTCCTAAGAGCGCTAAAAGCAAATCACCTGGAAAGAGCGCCAAAAAGTCCGGCAAGAAGAAGAAAAAATAGGTCAAACAATTGACCCAATTATCAAATCGTCTTTTTCATTTTTGAACTGTACTGCCATAAAGCCTTACGACAAATATGTTACTACTGCAATTTTGTCATGTTTAATTTTTTTTCATTATTTTTATTTTTTATTACATTTATCATTGTCTAATTTTTGGTTAAAAGTGTACATTGTGTAGATGTAATTATTGATTTTTTTTTATATTTTTCTTTAAATACTTATTGTTTAATGATATACTTTGCTGATATTGATGACCTCTTAATTTGAAATACAAAAAAATCTCCGCTTATTTTCAGAGTAATTTTTGCATATGAGAAATATTAGTATGATACATGTACCCTTGATTATGTATGTATTCGTCTTTAATTTGTTAGAGATAATTAATCTTTCATCATAAATATTTAATTTCATTTTGTCTTTAACTAATTTTTGGAATTTAAAAAGAAATATTTTATACCTTAACATAAGAACTCGTATGTTCTTCACGAGCTAATGATGTCTTGAAAATTATCTATAAATATCACTTATATATATATTGAAATGAATAATTCTCTGTTCTATAATTTTTACTCGTGCATGTATTTTAAAAGTCTTTTTACGTGTATTTTTCTACTCTGGGTGCTAGTTTAGGAAGCAATATAACTGCCTTAGATGATTGTACATTTTATCATCTTAGAACGAACGTAGTCATTGTTCCTTTCAGGTATATTTTTCTATACTGATGTCGACAAATGCAATATACATTGACATAGTTGTTACAATTGATGTAAAATACATCATGTGAAAACTAATAAAATACTTTATTGTGGAGATTTTAGGAAAATTCACTTAATAAATAACAACCAGCTAGCTGTGGTTCGTTGTCCAGTAATTCCCTGAGTCGCATTTTTCGGTGATAATTTGATTGGTTCATGCGACGACGGGGATTACTGGACAACAAATCACAGCTAGCTAGTTGTCATTTTAATTCTAATATTATTCTGCACGAGTTCTATAGTACATGAATGGGCGGAGCTTACCGAAATGGATTAAGTTGGTTGGATATTTTACTCTAGGCGAGTTCTATAGTACTCTCAAGTCATGTAAGAATTTGTCTGATACTGACTAGGATTTAATATCCGAAACACGTCTCTGGTACAATACAATTGGTTCTATAGAACATATACTTGTATGTCAATATTGAAATTAACACAAACCTTAACATCTGGACGAACAACATATATACATTGTACATGACGTACTTCCAGATGTAATAAATTTGAATGATCTTTATCAATACATATCATTCAAACAACAAGGAAAAGGAAACAGCAATACCATTCTTTCACTATGAAGAATGATGTTTGTTCTTTCTCGACTTTGAGACTGAATAAATGTTACTATAGGTACTTCTTTGATGTTTATTCTTAACTTTATGTATTTTGAAATATACTAGTATGTTATCTTGTGAAAAAGTCGGTGCACAATAAGTGTATTTCAGACAGTGGCGTAGCTACCATGTATGTTTTTATGCCAAAGCATCTACTTTTTTCCTCATAATTTCACGAATTTGGTATTAAAGCATTTTCCTAAATATTATTTTTGTCGAAATACTGGAAGCTAATCCTCCATTCGACATCCAGGCCAATTTTTCTAAACAGCTAGGCATGTATTGTGGTCTCAACGCCCCCTTTGCCACAGCAGCATCCACTAAATATTACTTTAGCTACACCACTGTCAATGTCTGTCTGTCTGTCAAGACGAGATAGCAATGATTACAACAAGATCCACACAACGCACAAAAGAAGGATGGGGTGGCAGACAGTGCTTAACACTACCACGTAGACAAACAACCAGAGAGAAACATCTGGAACAATTCAACGAAAAAAATCAAAATTTACTCATTCTTTTTTTTTCTTAAAAAGTAATATTTTGGTCTGTTAACAAGTTTCCTCTTTTAAGCTCTACTGGTCAAAGACCAGTCGAGCTGATGCGATCGACCTGTGTCCGGCGTCCGACGTCCGTCCGCTTGTCCGTCCGTTAAACTTTTCTGGTGAACGCGAATCCTCTGAATCTGTGAGTGGAAAGAAATTAATTCTTTTTGCATTATAATGGGCCTATGGTGTAGTTGTGTACCTGATATTTTGTTAGGGCCCTTGACCCCAGGGTCTTGGAAAATGGATGTTGTCATTTTCTCCTATATAACTCTATGTAATCGTGTGAACACCGATTCTCAGAAACTATAATTGATAGGGAATTAATTCTTGTTGCATTATGATAGGTTTGTGGTCTAGTTGTGTACCTGATATTTTGTTTGAGCACCTAACCCCAGGGTCTTGGGAAGTTGATGTGGTCATTTTCTCCTTGTAATCTTGTGAACACCAATGCTCAGAAAGTATTTATAGAGAGTTCATTCTTTTTGCATTAAAATGGGTCAGTAGTCTTGTTGTGCACATGATACTATTCTTTTAGCCCTTGACCCGTGGAGTCTTGGAAAATGGGATGCTACCAAACAACCAGGAGATTTTCAGTATCGTCAGTGACGTTTAGTTTTTAGAATGCCACATGATAACTTTGCACACCTCTGTATTGTAAAAGTTCGAGAGTTTACTTAAACTCTTATTTTTCATGAGTCTTATAGCTTGTGTTTGTATTTAATGATACGGAAGTGTTGCAACTCTATACTTTCTTGAAGAAAATTTCTTTGATATGATAATTTATACGAAAATGATAACCCCCTTATGTTTGGAGATTTTTCATTGAAAAACATGCATTTTCCCCAAAATAATCACCAAAAAGTTAAATTTCAAGGGTTCTGTTTTGTTTCCAAAGAAAATGTAGAAAATGTGGTCATATAAGTAAGTTGGCTTCAAACATCACGTGATATGAAAATGGAGTTATCTCCCTGTAGTCGCAACCCTGACTTAGATCAATAGGACCAATGATAATTGACAATTCATTCAGATCGTTGACCGTTTGTGAGTGATTGTGAATAAAATTGAAGTGTCCTTTAGAACCGCACTTTTAATATTGAATAAAAAAAATATTAAGAAAGTAAATCTCTGCGGTTTAAGGAGTTCCTGGAACTTATCAATTTATAAGGGAACAACAATGTTTCATAAAACGCAATGAAGTATACAAAAGTAGAAACATCTACCATACTTACACAGAATGTAAAGGAAAATAAGTGTACAGATATCACAAACATGCCGGGAAGACATGGCAATGTACTATCTAGTGACATACATTTTGTACAACTCACAGAAGTATACCTCACTTTGAATAGAAGCATCGTTGAATATGGT
>AP027108.1:46691903-46813552 GCA_028142955.1 Pinctada fucata
AATCAAAGTTATAATGTTGCAATATCTTATTTAAAGTTTCTGTGTTAAATATATATCTTAAAGCTCCTGTGATAGTTAATTCAGTTTTTATATTTATATAATTACAAGATGAAATCATATCTCTCCAAATTTATATCTGATTTTCTTTCTTTTTTTATTACAAATTCCTAATATACATGTACATGTATATACTAACTACCTCAGTTCTATATCTCAAGCATTGTATTTGTAGCAAATCTATTGCTCTTTATCATGTTACCATTTTTGTTTATATTACAAATTTCATTATTTTGTTATGTTTTATTTTGCTGTAATCTTGATATATTGCCCTGTGACTTGGTTTTACCTGAATAAATCATATCATATCATATCATATATTGAGCGTTTTGCCGACTGACTATTTCAGCCAATCAGAAAAGGGGAAAATTCCCATTCATGTAAATTATTCATTAATTAAAATCGGAATTTATAATGATATAGCTTATTCAGCAACATGAGCAATTTCCAGACAAACATGTACTATGTATTATAAAATATATCAAGTCAAAAATATCTCTGAACAAAGCTTTATATGATTGTCAAAATGCTAATTCTACATCCAATTTTTTTCTAAACATGCGAAATATTCCATAGAGCTTGATGGTATTTATGGCCCTATAAGTTAAATAGATCCACAAACGTGGTAGTTTTTATGCCACATATACATCATACATGTAAACTTTCCACTGCAGAATACAGGTACTTGTAATTAACCATACATTACATTTAGTCGCCTAATTCTGAGACTAAAGTATTGCTTACTTGTTATTAATGGACAGGTCACACTTGAGTCCAGTCTGGTCGTGAGAGAAGCGGATGATTGGACATCGATTACTGGGTATGATTTGGACTTCCTTCAAGGACGGAGCGTGCTCCACCAAGATACGCATGAGTAACTTCATTTTGTCACCTTGTCTCATACTGTCCCAGTCCTTCTGTGTTAAAGGACCAACTCGCTTTCTCAAAGTGAAGCAATCTTTCACATAAGGCAGAGCAATGGACTGTAATAAATATGCAAATGGTTACTACATATAAAATAGCAACATTTCAAGGTACACATTGCATTGCCTGCGGAACATAGCGCAACTCAGAATCATTATTTGGTGTGACACCTAAAGTGTGACAGATGGAGAGACAGACAATGGTCAAAGTGATTAATAAGTGTGGCTATGCTTAGAAGTTAGAGAGCCACGACGCAAAAACTAAACTGTTCAAAATTCTACCATCAACATGATCAAAGAGGAATAGATTTCTGTCGTTAACATACTATAACAGTTACTGTGTACATCAGTCTAAGAAATTTCCTATACAATAAGTCTTAGGGTAACAACAACACTAAGAAAGATGGGAAGAAATCATATTGTGAAGATATTTCAAAATCAATACAATATACATGTATGTACATGTACTTACCCCAGATCAACATGAGATTCCGATTTTCTCCATATCTACAAATACGTCCATGTCACAACTGAATGTACCTACCCCAGATCGACGCAAGATTCAAGTTTTCTCCATATCTACATACATGTATATGTGTATGTCACAAACCTTGATACAAAATCTATTTACTGACGATCAATACACTTTACATGTACTTACCCCAGATCGACACGAGATTCCTATTTTCTCCATATCTACATATACGTCCATGTCACAACCCTTGATACCAAATCCATTCACAGACGATCCAAACTGGTTCACTGTCACACCTTTAATTTGTAGAAGACAAATGAGAAAACTTAATCTATATGTAATATTTTTTTTTTTACACCTCTATATCACTAGGAGTTATCACTCTTTGTTTTTAAATTCAATACCTTGATGTTGTAAAAATACTCTTGATGACAGACACCAACTAGAGATTGGAAGAAATCCTATAAACCCGGCTAATGTTGGTATAATACTCTTAATTGAAACAGCTATTCTAATAGGTTAAAAAATTCCTGGTATACTGTATACCAAACATTTATCTGTTGACACCACTGCAGACGCAATTTTTTTTAATGTGAAGAAGTACTGCATGGTTTACAGATAGATTACAGAAATCTGAAGCTCGATCATGATAAGAAATTACTTTAAAAATTTGTTTATGTTGGTTAGAGCTATAACACGAAAAAAAAGGATGTAGAACTTTTTTGTACATGTATATACATGTAAAAGTTTTCTGTCTTTTTTTTTCCATCCTATGAAAAACAGTATTCCTTAATTACCTGGGAAAAAAGGAGAGAGAGCATCCTCTATTACTTTACAGATCTGATATCTCTGTTGTAACTCGGCACTCTGTACTTGTACTAACTCTACTAACATCACCATCTGGGTCTGAATCTATGGGTTAAATAGGATGTTCACATACAGAGCAAAGAATATAATAATAAATATACATAATCTATGAATAGAAAAAAATGTAACATAAATGTAATATAAATACATTAACATTTAATTTGAACAAAGTTCCTTGACTTTTCGCTGACCAATTAATGTTTTACAATGACCAAAACCGCCAAACATTTAAATGGCCTCCTGACCTCCCCATTAGCCGTCCAATGCGCCATTTCTTTTTTTCTGATTGTTTTTCAATATTTTAATAAATTAACATGAAAGTACATGTATTCTTATGAGACCTTTGTAATTTAAAATTCTTTTGCAGTTACTTTAATTCAATATTTGAAGACAGCCATAGCCATAAAATTTAAATCTTAATAATAATATTTTTTCAACTCTTAAATAATTTTTTCTGGACTTTTCCCTGACTTTTATGAATTTTCATTTTTCACTGACCAAACTCTAAAATTCCTTGACTTTGAAAAAAAAAACAATTTCTCTGACTTTTCAAGACAGCTGGTAACTCTGATCAAAGAGATTCTGAGAATGAAGAAGAATACAATACGCTCAAGATTACTTGAGAAAAGAAAGCCCACAAATGTGAGAGGAATTTGCCAAGAAAATGATTTTCACTTCTTTGTAGCTAATTCTTCTCTGCATTCACAACAGTGGAAATCGGGCTAAAGGCTAGACAGACTAAGCTTATAAACTTTGGCCGATTTAAATAGAACATGTAGAAAGCATAAGAATGATGAGAGATTATTAAGTACCCCTATACAGTTGCTATCTGACAGAGACTTTGCTAGGGCAGACTCCGCTATCGGCACGACTGTTTCGCCCTCAGAGTCTTTGGCACGACCTATTTTAGCTCCAGGTGGATGCGGGTTGCCAGGTCCACCTGTAATAAAACCATTCAACCATGAAATCAGAATAGTCCTCACGTTTTTTTTTAGATTTTTTTTCTAGTTTTCAACTTAGAGATGACGAATCATTCACATTTTTTTTCTAATCTGAAAATCCAAGATAATGATCGACTGAAATCAATAGAATGTATGCTTAGGCAAGAGGTCTTAAAACAAGAAATTAATAAAGGTTGCTATATGAAAGATAGCACTCAACAATTTGTCTCCTTATTTCAGAAAAGAAGAGATCAGTTAGTTAAACATGTATTACTAAGAAATACATGTATATAATCATTCTACACTATTAAAAGGAAAAAGCTAATATTTTTATATATACAATTTGAAGCCTAGGACTGAAGTTTTTTTTTTTATATACAGGATTACAATCCATTTGAAACGTTATCAGACATAAACAAAATGTGCTGTCATCAAATGCAATGGAAGCCTGCCTAAAATCAATGGAAAACGTGCTCCAAATAAGGTGTTACTTTGTGAATTCCATCACCTCATAATGGATATACCAGAGTTCCTGAAATGTATTGGTTTTATCAGATTTGCTGATAAAAAATTGCTTGGTCTGATAAAAACTCACTTAGTCTATATATCTATTATTTGGACCTATAAAAATCCCCAAATGTCTGAAATTTCCATGGAAGTTTTCAAGAACTCCGATATACGTTTGCAGTGACGAAATGGTTATCGTCAACAATCCATTGTCCAACACTACATATACATGTATGTCAGTTATCATCCAAACTGGAAAAGACTGAATAAGCTCCATTTACAAATGTAACTCTTTATTTTTTTTTTAATATCATCGCTATAACGTACCTGGTCCACCCTGAGCCCACGGAGTGTGTTCTTGTCCCCTCTGTTTTTCCCATGGGAAATGTGGCTCGGTGGCAAGTTCCTTGAATGAGCGGGGTCGGACCTCCAAACGGCAGCTATTAAGGATGTGGTTACCGTAGTTAAGGGCGTATTCCACACTCGCTGCTGACTGGAACTCAATGATAGCAAACGCTGGTGTCTTCTACATTGTAAAATATAATATACAGTTTTGTTATGAATTTTTTTCATATATGTCCACATTCTAACACAATTAATATTTGAATTTTTATGAAATTTAAACATTACATATGATACATCAAATAATTCTCTTTGTTTCCAAAGGAGATAAGAAGTAGATTAGCAACAGAATTCTTCAAAGGTCCAAAAGATAAGGCTTAGAGACAATCATCACATGATCATCGTAAATTCTTTTAAACAGACAATATTGATATGAAAAATCATTGGTTTTATGAATTAATTAAAGTCTGAAAATGAGCATAAATGTTTAGAGAAAATTGTAAGACATTTCTTAATGTTAGTACAGCATTTGGATGCATCTTATCATACTGCATCATTTCTACCTTTTTGAGTGACTTCTTCGGATCATACACAATCTTAAGGATGGGTCCAAAAGCAGTGAAGTACATGCGCAAGTCATCCTCCGATGTTTGATTCGGGAAATTCTTGATGAATAAACTTCTGCTGGCGAGTTCTTTCTTGGAATAATAGTATTCGAGCTTCTGTCGATGACGTCGTCCATTCATATGCCGATCATATTCACTGGCTGAACAAGATTTAAGAAGTATTAAAATTTCAGAAGTTCAGATTCAGAATCAGAATTACACAATGTCATCATACATGAATGTGATTCACCACTGTTTTCTTCTAGTGGGTAAAACTAAATGAAAACTTAGTCTAGTACTTTATACAATATTTTGTGTTACATGAATTTATGATGCTACAGACTGCATACAAGCTTTACATTTGTACATGTAAATTCAATTAATTAAATCAAATTAGGCAGCCTAATAAAGCTTCTGGATTTTTTTTTTTTTTCAATTTTCCACACATGAAATTCACAAATTACAAAAATTTGTAGAATTTTCAACTCCTTACAATTTTAACAGAATCAATTTTTTCTGGTTTCAAATCTTTTTATCGTTACAATGTCGTGTCAATGCCAGACAAGTCCGATACATGTACATGTATGTTTAATTTTACCCACTCTGGTTCAGTGTTTGAATCAAATTCAAAATTTTACTGAAAATTTCCACATGGAAGTATATGACTTTTTTTTCTGAAATTCTCAAAACAAATCTGACGAAAATTAAAGCTGAAACATGTAAAATAAAATATGTAGCTTCAGAACATGTATCATTGACAACTACGATGTATGATAAGCTCAACTACATGTGTAAAATTAATCATCATGATTGTCATAGTTATTCATGTAGATCAACATTTATGATGAAATTGAATTTTTAAAAAATTTTCCCAGGGGTAAAAAAGATGAGTATATCACATAAAATGTGCAATAATATCCACAGTAAAAGTATCCAAATATTGTAATAATTAACATTTTCTCCAACACCATTGGTATGAGTACAGTACTTCCCATGTTTTCTTGAAATCAATTAAAATTCACAAATTATCAAGTACTGCTACCGGTATATAAATAAGTTTGATAAATTTGAAATCATATATACCGTATCTGCTTGCTGTATGATGTATCTTTATTTAAAGTTGGCTGGGAGGAGAAAGGGGGTTGATAATGATACATTGTACCCAAATTTGTAATAAAATTGGGATTTCTTTCTGTTGAATCCTGACAAAGAAGTTATATCCTGACAAAGATCTTAATTTTTCCTCTGTAAGGTGGGTGATATGGGGCAACGCAACCCAAGCCCTACCAAAAATTATGTCTGGGTATCAATATCGGTAGAAAAGGGGGGAGGAGATGTTAATTTTTTTTCTCAAATTTCTTTCATGTTTATAATCTATATCTTATGAAGTGCTATGCAGTGACCGTTTTGATATGGACAGCTGGGACAGTGTTTGAAACAATGCACATGTTAAAACTGCTATTTCAATTTCCTGTTGGAATGCCTTTGTTGGATCACTATTGATTGAACAGATCAGTTCAGAAATCTTAAAGCATGATTTTGTCGACTTTATCGATAAGATATACTTCATATGTGCAAGAATCTGCAGAGTTTGGACCAAATTTTAAATGGACTGTCTAAAATTTAAAAAGGGGAATACATGTAAAGCCAGGAAACAAGCTTAAGGTTCGAAAAATTGAATATTTTTTTTGTAGGATGAGACAAAACATCCATGAAGTATGACTGATAACTTTATAAAAGGCCAATCCTGTTAAAAAGATCATGTTGGGATGGTGTCGGGATTTTTTATACGGATGTCTTCTCGTCCTAAGTTCTAAGATCCTGTACGAAAAATCTCAGTATGAATCGGTATCGGTGTGAAAGAACTAGAACCGATGGAATTCGCAAACAGATTTAAAATGAAATATCATGTGGGATGGATGAAATATGAGAAATCATATAAATGTTCTAAAAAAATCAAGCAAACAGGAAAATTTTTCAGGATTTTCTGGTTATTAGGGTTAGAACTTAGGAACCGTCTCAAGAATGACAAAAGATTGGGGGGGGGGGGGGGTCATGTTTGTTGAATAACTCATACCAATGGCGATGGAGTACACCCCCTATCATATAGAGGAAATTCTAGCTATCAACCTGTGGATATTTGGCATTCGCAGATGTCGCAAATAACAAACATGTTGGATGCACTTTCGGTTCAGCAAAACCGAGGACTTCCTTAGGAAACAGGGAGATAATCCACACCAACTGCAGACACTGGCAAGCGCCTAGAACAGTGTGACTTCTTGCAGTAAACACTGACAAGAATGAATTATTTGTTTACGTAGATATTATGACTCTTTCTGCAGAGAATATTCTTCTTTCTTCCCGATCGATCCACGGCGAACGCGCACGCGATGTGCAGCGGAAGTGAATCTTGCTAGCAGAACGTGTCGTTTCTAATCTCGTTCGCTCCAACAACACTAATTCGTCCAAACCATGAATCGATTCGTCCTTGCAATAAATTCGTAATTCGCCCCTTTACTTATTCTAACGACAAAATCATAAGCATACATAAAAGAATTAGCAGGGACGTATATAAAATATACGTCCCTGGAATTAGGAAAATTCAAAGAAACAGTAACTGTTTAACTACATCAGTCCATTTTTACATTAGTCCTGACCTGCTTACACTCCGTTATACTGCTAACGCGCATCTTGCAGCGAGTTTATATATGTTATTTATACATGTACCACCGAGTTATGATGGTTACTCAATTTTCAATCTTCTTAATCTTCCGAAGAGAACGTTGAATCAGTTTATGATGCTAATGAATATGAAGACGTTTAAAACACTTGTGCACACCACTTGCATGGTGAGTGTCACTGCTGGTGGACCAGGAGCCGATACGGAGAAGTCGTCATACACTATGATGCCCAATTGTCCAGAATCAGTGGCGGATTCAGGGGGTGCGGAGGGGGCGCCCGCCCACCTAACTCCCCCCCCCCCGGGCACTGACCCAAATTTTTCCAAAAACAGGTATGTTTTGGCCCATTTTCAGTCAAAATCGGCAAAATTCGTCCCTTGACCCCCCGGCAAAGGGGGCGCTGGATCCGCCACTGAGAATGGTGGATAATATTCTGTCTAAGACTATCTGAACCATCCAACCACAGACTTTACTTCTATCTTCCGAAATGGGAGTAACCGGATGTGAAATTTCTGCCGAGTTGAAGCGACGGGTGTTGCATGCTGCATGCAAGCAGGAGATGCCGACTCTTCCTGGGCACCTGGTCTCACTCCTAAATAAATGGGAGTTCGATTCTTTTTATATGGCGGAGGTTTTTGTTTGTTAGCTTCGGTTCCTGTTTTATCCTGATTTTCACTTAAATACGCTTCTGAATAAACCCTACACAAAATTTGGAGCCGCTCATTTTGGCAAGAGGAAATTAAAAGTCTATATTGTAGGTGGCGCCAGGAAAATTCACTTTGGCTTTATTTATACTGTTTGACATGAAGCACTACTGTCGAGGATTCAATAACCGAAACGCGCGTCTAGAACAATAAAATTGGTACTATAGAACATACAATGCATAGCAGTGATATGCAGCCAAAAAGTCCAATTTCTTGAAGGTTCTAGGATTTTCTCTCTTGGTCTCAACCACGAGTTGATCATAAATTCAAATTGGCGCCACATGTCGTGATGCAGCCATGGTCTTTTCAAGATACGACCAGCTCTGGCATCTCTTCTCCATCTGATACGGCATCTGATATACTAATAGATGTTGAGTTGTTGCCGTAGCACTTCCTAATGGGCTATTGCAGTCGTACACTGAACCAGACGTTGCGTATCTTCCATTTTGAACAAGTAATTTCCAGAATTATTCCGTTTTCACATTGAAAATAAATTTTGTAAGATGTCTCAAAAAGCCACCGAAAGTTTTCGTTGCTATACGTATGCAGTGGTAACCCTTCGTAATGATTATTACTAAAACGTTTGCTGTTCGTTTCGTATCGTCAACCTATAATGATATATAATTCGTTTTTATTCGACATTTAATTCCGATTGAGTTATTTACGCATCGTCGCTATTCGTTACAGGTTGCACATATAAGTAAAATATCGCAAAGGTGCGCTTTCAGTCGCCTGGAATGCAAATACGTTATGTAATATGCAAAACAGTAGGTCACATTCTAGTCCCTTGCGAACGTCGACGAACATATAACGAATGCATACCGAATGATTAACGTATTATAGCGCATTGAAACGAATACTTACGAATGATGGACGAAAATTTTATTCGCTGAGAAATTTTGATCATCTTCAAAAATTACGACGAACAGAACTAACCGGAACGAATCAACACGCTCACAAACGAATTCGCGCGAAGTCGACAACGAAGTATAACGTTGATATGCAAACTGAAACGAATTTTGCAAAAACTTTATTCGCCAGTTTGCGCAAGTTGACGTCGGAGGGCTTTCGTCCATATGTGAAGGGGTCTTTACTATCAAACAGAAATTAAGGTTTGACTTGGACAAACCCAGGCTTCCTATAGGTCTCCAAGCTTTATATGTTGTCTTTATATAATGTTATAAGCTATAAGCTGTTTTGTAAGGTTGTATTTGTGCCTCTTTACTCCGTTGTTTTGATCCCTTTTACGATCGAGTTTACATATTTGTGTGTGTTGAGCACTGTGTTGCGGCGGGAGTTGTTGGGAGTCCGTAACTTGTTGTTTTCTGCTTTTTTCAATGCAGGGTGGTCTTGCTTTGGATACAACACTTTGCATAATGTACATGTAATATATCCTCGGTAAATAATGAGATTATTTTTTTCTTTAAATTCGATAAAAATTGATTTGCCTTCGACCCATCTTTCTTTGTTGATCAGGAATTAGGAAAATGAAGACAAAAAATAAATTCCAAATGTTACATACTGTGACGCTGGTATCATTCAAAAATTTCTCGAAGAATTTTCAGAAAGTTTCATCGATATCTTTGGCCATAATTTTTAAACATCTAGCATTATTACATCCTTTCACTTAAACAAATGCAATAATATATCTCAAATGTTTAGATACTTACCATAAAGAAATTAAAACGAGACTATGACTAAATACATGAATTAAGAGTAATTATTTTATTACGATAGAAGATATTCTATTTTCGTTTTCAGATATAAATGTATTTGAGTGACTGGAAATAAAAGTACTGACACTTTATTTTGAAACTAGGTATGTGACAGCCAACGTTAAAATAATCAAAATCACAGTGTAGTAGTTTTCTTCAAAGAATCATTTATGGAAAGTCCTTGACCTGTTAATTTATTGAGTAGAGGGGAGGTGATCCCTGATCAACAATCATCATTTCCAGCACCCGAAAACAGGCACAAACTCTCAAATGTAAACGCACACAAATGATATGCAGAGGACAAAGCACCGAGCAGCATCTGGTAGACCGAGAAAGGCCAAGTTTGGTGCTACATGAAAATGTAATTGTTTAATGGTATTCTGGGAACATTGGCCTGTCTCGGGTAACTGTGGTTATCCGGAGAGATTTTGTTGCATATCTGCTCACTCAGCCCATTCATTTATGAAAGGACGTACATTTCTTGTTTATAATAATCTTCTCACTGGTGTAACATGGCTATACTAACAAAAGCAAAGTTACACACACATATGAATTGTTAAATGGACACATAGATCATAAATTCGAAGAACGGACATTATATCTGGCTTGCACTGACCCATATACAATTACCAGAGGGGTCAAAACAGCTTTCACAAAGAAAAGCTGGGCTATTCAGAAAATGCTTTGATATAGACCTGAACCATTTGGGAGTACTATCTTAATCTATAGTTAGTCGTATAAAACTCTTTTGTTTTCCAATGGACAAGTTCGAACCAATCAGAGAGCGTAATTCGCGTCAGGTTTACGTCGTCTAATTTCTATAGACCGTCAACAATAACGCAATTGTCGTTTAAATGAATTCACGTGTAAAAGGAGTCATGAAACGCAAACTTTCTGCAAAAAAAAAAAAAAACAAAAAAAAAAAAAAAACAAACAAACAAAAAACCGTAGATTTTGGTCCACGTACGGCAAAATAATTAAAACGGTTTCTTACTGACCGTCCAAAGAGATTTAATCGTCGGGTTTATCAAGTCCACAGAAGGCTTAAAGAACTTTTCTATAGATATATATGGCTGAAAATTGATCAGTTTGTATAATTATTTGAAACAATGACAGACAAAAAAATAAACTCTTTCATACGTTGTCCTAGCTGTCCAACTTGAATATTCTTCTCTAGCACTCAGAAGCATGATTAATTAATGACCGAGTTAAAGAAGATCACGAATCTACTATGTTTATTTACAATGCAACGACGAACAATGGGTGATTTTATACAGATGAATCGAACAGTTGACACCGGTAAATCAACTAATGTTCAACGTGAAATACTGTGTATTTCTATTGACTCTTCCTCGCGCTCACGTCTGTGCTCCGCCATTGTGTGTGGATGCCCATTGCATTTACAAACAGGATCGTATTCCTGCTCATTCTGAACCAAACCTCGCCCTCGAGAAGCTCTTCCAGGAGGCGCCTTTAACATCGGCTTATTACTGACGTAGCACACCATTCGGAGGAGCGTTGCCGTGACAACAGTCAGAAACAGACAGAGGAGGATCAGACTAAAGAGAAGTGCCTCAAGCTGAAAGGAATAAACACATGCTTTTGTAATATGATATAGAAAACTGCCTCTTGGCTTTAAGTTCAAAGTTATACAATTCGATATTAGTACATGGGTTAAAGAAGATCCTGACGATAATCTCAACAGCGCTCACAATAGAGCACAACGGAAGATTGAGCATCGACGGACCCCTACACATATACAATAAAATAATAGAATAAAACTGTCATTATCATCATTAACATGTCAAATATGGACAAAACTGTATCCCTATTAAATGCTTTGATATTTTAGTGATGTCCAAACTCTTTGCAATACTAGTATACAGACATACACGTTTTGAATATTTATGGTTTTAATTCTCCTTAATACGAACAGTTACTGTACCTTTTGAGGTTAGGGTTGCGACTACAGGGAGATAACTCTATATTTATATCCCATAATATTTGAAACCGACATAAACGATACATGGTATAAGCTCAGATTGTTACATTATTTTAGAAAAAAAAATAATCCTTGAAACTTTCATTGCTAATTGGATATTTTTGGGAAAAATCATAATTTTCAATGAAAAATCGCCGAAAATAGGAAAAAAATTGTCATATCCGTATGAGTTCTGCTACCAAAGATTCAAACATCAAAATATTTACTATCCATTATACTATTTAAAAGTGAGATAATTAGAATTTCGAACTTCAAGTTAAACTCTATGTTTTGGGGTCAATATGCTGATTTTGTATAAATTATTGTGCTATTTAAAGAAACAGTCATTTTGCTCAAAAACTAATTCGGGCACATATTGATTTGACTGCTTTAGGATAAAGCAATACCATAGATATATATGTAGAAAAAAGATTGTGTAGCTGGCGACCTTCTAGCTATAAATAAAAAATAATGAGTTGTTGCCATGGCAACCAGCAACATACTTTTTATAAGAAAATACTCTCATCAGAACTGATTATTTTATCAGAATTTCTCAAAATAGCCTTTAATGCACCCACAAGCTATAATAATGTAATCTTGAAAAATAAGGATATGTAAGAATTTTGAAATTTCATGCATTTCAGTTTGAGACTGAATAACTGATAGGCACTTCTTTGATGTTTATGTTACATTTGTAAAGTTTCGTACCTGATTTTCGCTCATTCCCCAATCTATTTTTCCTATAAGAAATAATTTGAAATATAAATTAAATGTTTAAAAGAATTTTTAAACACAAATCATTTCATAGAACTGATACTTATGAGCATTCATTTAAATTTATACTAGTGCATGCACTTTCACAGCATTAAGTAAATGTTTCTAACTTTAGATAAAGCAATATTAAAATCGTGTTCACACAAACTTTTAATACCTAATTTATCATGTGGAGTTGTTGGAAGCATTTGGTTATGTCTATGTCCCTTCGATAACATGGAAAGCTCAGAGGACAACTTTGATACTAGTTTTGACCATAGTGACTCCTCCTTCTCAAACGGCCAACTTTTATAGTCACGTGACCGGAACCTATTGTGATAGAGTTGCACGTGGTTTTTGTTCCAACTTGTGTAAGGACGCCATACTAAACCACTCACTTCTGGAAAACTTATCATGGAGAAGTAATAATGTAAAACTTATTATGAATAAGCAAATATTGAAAATGAAAAAGTTTAAAAGAAAATAAAGAAGAAATACGTATATTATAGAATTGATTTATGCATGATTAATTTAAAATTCCTATACGACATCAAAGCAAAAGCAATCATTATGGTTAAAAGTATTATGGTTAAGATGACAAGGTTAAAAAATGTCTTATTAAAAAGATACATCTAGTCAAAAGGAGTGTACTCTACGACAAAGGTTTTTATGTCGTGAGTAATTAACATGGTAAGGTTGTAAATGCATATGTCGGATTGATATGGCAACTTTTCATTCAGTAGGATGAACTTAAATCTAGAAAGATATGAGTGCTCGTTTGCAATTCTATTTCTTTCAATAACACGGTGCGTTTTTTTCTTATTAAGATTTTCGACCTTACCAAGTGTTTCTTTTGAACTGTCATTTATACGGAAATGTTCCAACTCTATACCAACTTGAAGAAAATTTCAAACCAATTTTCATGACCAGACACGTGTTTCGAATATAAATTCTCATCAGTGATGCTTCCAACCAAAGTGTTTTTCATAAGCCGCCCAAATTCATTTCTCTAGCCCTATCTGGTTTTATTTTTAGAGTTTAAATTTGTACATTTACTTTGCAGAGAGTGCGCGGCTCCAAATTTCTTGAAGGATGGATTCAGTAGCATATCGAAATAAAATCTATGTTCAAAATAGCATTGGAGGAATGGTGCTAAGATGTCAACCTCCTTTAATTTCGATGATATTTTACGATGAAATGGCAAGTTTCCGAAAAAAAAAACAAAAATTATATATGATGTCAAAATGATAAAGGGCCTAAACAAAGTTTCTTTCAGGCAACAGAGTTGGAAAGAAGTAATTAATAAACAAACATCAAGTCACTGGGAACGATTTTAACTGCTCCACACTGCAACAAGAAATAAGTGTCCATATCAATAATACGGAAGTGTTCCAACTCTATACCTTTTTGAAGAAAATTTCAAACCAATTTTCATGTACCAGACACGTGTTCCGAATATTAATAGCAATAAAAGATATCTGATGTCAAATAAATAAAGGGACAAAATGAAACTTCTTTCAGGTGACAGAGCTGGAAAGAAAAATACGCTTAAGAAACATGTTTCATCTAAAGGATTGATCATTGTTATAGGTAATTTGTAGGTAATTTGTATGACTGTATACTAGTACATGTATATCAATGTTGAAGCCGATGCTACCAATATCATTTCTATCCACTTTTATATAGTGGTTGACCGTCCAAAGTCGGCGCCATGTGCACTTTGGTCTTCAAGTTTGGTGTCTATATGTATACAGTCACCGAAATAGACAAGTTTTATGGAACTGTTGCGATGGATGTTGCATGCAAACAGGAGACGCTGATACTCCCCGGGCACCTTGTTTCGCTTCGGAATATTGTTTATTCCGGGGTTCGCAGCTTTCCCAATGGAAATTCTAATGACTTTGTCTTAATAGATATCTTCTCGACTTTGAGACTGAATAGTTGATATTTATTGCTTAAATGATCGTGTTGTGTCTCTTGTTGTCCCTTTTATTTGTAGATATTGTTTTTATGATATTCCGTATTTGTTATATCACATTAGTTTTTATCTTCTACATCATGTATCCGTTGTCTTCATAAATAAATCTATTATTTATATTGATTCAGTTGTTGGAGATTGTTTTCCTGCTTTTACTTTAAACCAGATATCGCGAAAAAGAAAGAAGATATTACCCATGGTGTAGAAACGACCTAATCATCTCAGCAGTCCCAGCCTCCAGAACAGATGTACAGTTTCTTATTTTGTTTCCATTATTATCGACACACCCATGCATTCTCGTCCCATCGGAAGCGTCTCCAGCATCGGGAACACTGGTAACGAAGAATGTCAAGGAAAACTTTGCCATTTCATTTGCAAATTTTAATGTTCCAACTTTGTATAAAGTTTGAAACATTTCATTGATACTGCTGCAATAACTCTTTTCGTCATAAGGCCATTTCGGGTAAAAGAATGTTCTGAGTAGCAACTTTAATTTTGAATCTTTAGAGTTCAGAATTTTGGAAACATATGAAGTCGCTGCCTGAAAAGTTTTGCTTGAGCAATTTCGAATCCATAAGGTGATCAATGAGTATGCTGGTAGGACTGGTGCCATGCTGGTAATCAGGTGATCGATCACGTGATCCCTTCGCGTCGGCGCGCTGCCTGAATAATGACGGAAAACAAAATCGTCGATGACTGGTTGGAATGGAATTGTTATCCAATCTTGTATAGCATCGTCTGAAAGTTGCAATAGCGTTTCAGCTAACAAATTTTTCAAACATTTTGAAATTGCACTGCCGTTGCACTTTCTTACAAGAACATTGAAGACAGACATGTCATAAGTAAGCCGTTCTCTGATTGGCTCAAAATAACCGTCGTCTAAGGAAATTGCCGTATGGAAAAGATCGTCTGCTAGATAGCTGCTTTGCAAAATGGACAACATGCTGCGACCAACCAATATGTTTATGTCATTCGGGTCACCGTTGAAGATATGAATATTCATGTTTACCCATTTTAAAGCAGCGAATATATCAAGCAGTCCTAGATTCTGCGGAATCGTTCTATTAAAAGTGAAGAATCCGAATATACCAAGCCGGTAGTTGAAGGACACTATTATGGAGTTGGTCTTCAATGACAGACTTTCGCCGTCGATTTCTGCGCCTCCTCCACTGATGAAATCTCCTGGGTGAATATAAACGAGGACAGGGAGGGCGTGATCGCTTGTATTACTAATAATATGTGGTATGTATATGTTTATGGATAGGCAATCCTCGTTCATCTCTAATCGCTGCAGCGTTCGATGCCGCCGACGAAGTCTGTTTGGTTGCATGCAAACAGGACCAAATTCTGTGGCATTCCGAACGTCACCTTTAACCAGCTTGCTCATTTCTGGGCGTGTGAATCTTCGATTGCCGATGGGAGCTAGAGCATAGGGTATTCCCAAAACTGAAGTTATGTTGCCTACCGATAGTTCCCGAGTCCTGCCTTTAACGTAGTCATTCAGTAGGATGGAATCTTGATCTGCAGTTGCCATGTGTAAAGCCGTGATAACCACGTAATACACACAATTCAGTAACAGGAACATAGTAAGAACAGATTGTAGAAATTCAGTGTAATGATCCAAATCGTTCACATTATGTTCGTTAAAATTGCACAATTGCACTAATATTTCACATCCTGTGTCAAGAAATAATGAAATGCTGGAGGCAATTTGATGATGTAAAGTTAAACTGAGAAACGTTAATGTAACACTACAATCATTGACACTGACCCTTTAACAGCATGGTGACACTATTTAACATAGTTTGATACTAACCTATACTTGTAAAAACGATAGGTGGCTGCGCGTTACATTCCATTGCCTTGTTAAGAAGAAAACATCATTCATGCTAGCACATAACGTAAAAAACAACATCTCAACTCTGCACTTAGACGTCAACTATTTTTACGTTACACGACAACGCTTCAATATAACGCGTTCATATAAATGTTTTTCTCGTTATCACACGAACTGTCATCGTCCGTATGGCATATTTTAGGGAACATTTAGGTCTCTGCAGTTGCATACGTTAAATTATTTCTTTTCCATGGAAATACATGTACTTTAGAATTTCATTCGTTAAGAAATCAATATTCAAATTGTCAGGCATATTGTCAAGTATTATTACCTTATGTGATAATTAATGCAAAATTGTAAAGTGCGAAAACGTGTGTGAAACCGCATATTAAATTACATAATATCATGAATTTAACGAAAATTTAAATAAGATTTTCTTTTGAAATGAAGTAAGTACAAATTTTAAGCTACAAATTCCTTTAATAAATAATATTTCTTGGTATGTTAATTTTCAGTAGATGAAAATTAAAATGTCATAAATTTCTGCCACACCCTTTTTGTAATTAACAATTAAATATCTTAATTTCGCCGATTTGCTTAAAATCTTTTTGCAGAATTATAACACATACTGAGATATCCAAACTGCCTTTAACATTCAATATATCTATAATTCAATTTTTCAGTCTTAAAATGCATAGTCACGTAAACTCTATCATACAAATACATTGAACATTTATGAATTCGTATCTTACATATTCTGCTCGACACCGTTTGGATTAGGGACGGTACCTTGGATTCCAAAAGTGAAAATTATGCAAAAAGAATGTAAATTAAGTTAAATGGAACAACTTTAACTTTATGTAACGTAATATTTATGAAAATAGGGATGAACTAGTTATTGCAGCTGTTCTTTCTTAGTTGAAGATGGATCTTATTTCATCGGATGATATTTCAAAGATAAAATTTCGAAATAAGGGCGAGGGGGGGGGGGGGGGGAGGTTGTTGTTAAATATTCCAATCCTGTAGGATAGCCAAGCCAATGTTCTCCTTACGAAATATATGAAAACTGCAATTTAAAATGCACTCTTTTATAAATTTCCAAAGGGAGAGTGGACATTTGTTTTCAGTACACGCATAATGAATACGAAGAAATTGTATGACATAGATCTGGAGGACTTTCAATATAAACGGTGATTATAGCCCGGTCATGGCTATATGGACGTTGTAACTTTCACACATAATAAATAGGATTATTTACACGTGCGACTAATGAGGTTAAAGCACCTGATAATTAGACTTATAATTAATCACCGAACAGAGGAGGGGGTTGTAAGTTTACCTCATTTCTCGCCAAAGCGGAAGATATAGTCTAGGGATTTCTTAATGGTACAAATTTCTACTGGCACATGGGCGGATCTAAAAAAAAAAAAAACCGACGGAGTGAGGGGGTGTCCAAAAATCAGGGAGGGAGCTAGGTTACGAACAGATCATATTTAGTTTGAAATAAAAAAAAAACATAAGTAAAATGCATTTTTTTTTTCAAATTCCAGGGGATGAGTCCTGATCCCCCTGCTAGATCCGCGCTTGTAGCATGTTGAGAGGGGGGGGGGGGGGGGTGATGCACACGTCTCTTGAATTCGCTGTAAGTTAGAATTCAAATAATGAGATCCACGGGCTAAACACCCCCCCCCCCGTTTCTATCGGAATCCGCGCATTTCCCTTTAAACTTGATCACCTCTTCTCGAGATCGATAATTTATTGACAAATATGCCTCCGTGTATTAAATCCCATGCCTATAAATAACAGATCGTCTATTTTATCGCGTGCTAACTGTCCCTGGAGACGGGATCCTGTCTTATTTACACCGCCATATTGGGGTTGTCAAGTTTATATTGTCTTGTTCGCTGTAATCTTTAACCTCTTTTTTACGCTCGGTGAACTATGGCAGCGTTATGTCAAGGATTATCTTCATGTTGATTCATTAAAACAGTAGAGATATATTTTTTCATAATATCCATATCGGAGCGAATCTTGACTCGACCTTTAAAACCCATTGGTCTGGTAAAGCGCTAAGCAAACAATCAACTTTCGATTCACGGATTTTAATCAAACTTTGTATTATCAGCCGATTCAGCGTAATCACTTACGTTCTGATTTACGATGTGTAGATGGGGATGTGCTTTACCCAATACAGTAAGTAGATTTTGAAAGATTTATTTAGTTAATAAAAAGATAATTTTTCCAAAAGACTTTTAAATATGATTTATTTTTCCAAAAGACTTTTAAATGTGATTTAAAGAAAAGTGGGGGGGGGGGGGGCACAAACATGGTTTTGCCCCCACTTTTCAATGTGGGGGGGGGGGGGGGATGTGCCCCCGCTGCCCCCCTTCTCCTACGCCCTTGCATGAAATTCCCAAGAAGCACCACTATTTTGAGGAATTATACTGAATCGTTGTATTTTATTTGATAGCTTGTTTGTCTAGATGATCAAATAGAGCCAGAAATTTTGTATATTCAGTATGAAAGAAAACGTAAATAATATTTCAAAACGGAGACAATATTGGTTTTTATGACCATAAAAAAGAACAAGGTCCTCCTTAATGTTGTGTACATTACTTCCTTGTAGTAAGAGTCAATGACTCATAAGAAACAAAAAAAGGGGGGGATAAATAAAGAATGAAAGAAAATAAGAAAGAAAGAAAAGAGAAACACAAAATTTAGAATGTGGAAAGGGATCGGTCACTCACATGATGAAAAAAAAGAAACAATATGGATTTTGCCTTTGAGCTTTAAACAAGGACGTATACATAAACTCTTTTTATTATAATTTGACTGTTTGATTAATACAATGAATGAATGATAATCGAGATTGAAAAATGAATTAAATTTCAGTAGCAGTTCTTATTTATTTTTCAAAGTTTTTCGCAATATATTGTTCTGATTTATTCAGAATGTGCCCTGTCACGCTGTGTATTCCAGTTTGTAATTAAGTAGGGAGTTGACATTTTATATTATTCTTTGGCCACTTTGATTTCAATAGTATAATATTATCGTATTAACACTTTTATAATCTTGGACATTGCAAGTAACTATATTGTTTTCTCTTTGGGCAGATACGATCGAGTGAAAAAAAAAATGAAAATCGCAAAATTTGATCTTCAAAAACGAAATTAATATTTGATAAATCTACACTATTAAAACTATTCATGGAAGTTTTACGATAATATCACATATGTATGCGAGTTATAATTATGATTCAAATGTATGACATTTAATATTGAAAATATCAAAGTTGAAGTACACGTACATACATGACCAACGTTATGAATTTTCAGACATCAGCCAAGCAGACAGAATAAAAACTACAAATCTAGGATATATAACACGAAAGAAATAACTGAAAAAATCTGTAATAAAATGTAATAAGTACAAGATATTCCTGAAAATAGAATGAAAGCTTTTAATAAACTGGTGTCTTAAAATGCATAGTTAACTCTAATAAACTGGTGTCTTAAAATGTATAGTTAAGGAGGGTTTGAACACCAAGATAGCGGCGGCATTATTTGTTTTCTGACTTCCTAGGAAAACTACAGTCTTAACTCCCTTAAAACATTTGAAACTCTGATTGATATACGCATTTGAGTATTCTGATAAAGTTTGAGTAATTTCCGGCGTCATTTGAGGAAATTATGGCGATTTTCGAAATTTAGGACTTTGGGAGTTTTATCCATGAGCAAACCACGACGTCATTTCGACGTTATCGGGAAAAATGGCGTCACAAACCTTCGCATTCAAAATGCAATAAAAACATTATTATTAAACCTATTGCATTGAAATTCGGCATGTATAGAATAGAAAATTAAATCTTCATCACAGTGTATTCGTTTACAAATTTACGGTACAGGAAAGCGGATGTCACTTCATTAAAAATGGACGATTTTGGAAGAAAAAAAATGGAAAATATAAAGCCTTGTAATATTTTAATCCTAAATTCAATTTTTCCTATTTAATCATGAAATCATCTCTGGACATTCTTGATAATTTTGATAGTTTTTGACAAAGATTCATCCACAGGATTCCTAATAATTAACTAGCAGCTACAGTAAATTGGCTCGAAATTGCATTTTTTTAGCGACAGTGTCATCTTTTATTCAAGTAGCCTGCCTGTGTTTAAAACACAATTCATTTGATCTTTTCCATATGTAAGTGCAATATATTTATGGGTATTTTGGAAGTTAAATCAAAATTCATTTGCAATAGCTTTACGAGAATTGGAATGACACTTTCAATATTATGACGTCATCAAGAAATTCACAAAAACGTCGATAAATGCATATTTCAAAGTCTCGTAGAAAATTTTTCTGTGGATAGAATCAAATGTAAGTTTGTATAGTCAAAGACAGACAAGAATTAAGTTGACTCTATTAGACTGGTGTCTTAAAATGCATAGTTAAGTTAACTCTAATGTATGAATGCATTGAAACTATGAATTTGAAATATTTCTTCTTCAAATAATGCTACAGAAAAGAATCTTTTACCTGACTAGAAGTTGCTGTAATATGACAATTTTCCGTTATAACAGACCTACATGTGTAAATGGTGTGGGACCAGATATTGTAAAGAATGTCTGAAAGGAGACTTTACCGGAGAAATGAAAGAAGCAACGAAGTGCCGTGTCTGCAACCAGGTAACATTCATGAGAGCCAATGGAAACACTGCTTTGCCCTTCCTCCTTTCTTATGATTAAAGGAATTACAATAATATTATGATAATGAACTATGAATATTTTCATGTGAATTGAATTTATTTAATTTAGCTTTTTAAAAATGAAAAAGTCAGAATTTGTTTTTTTTATGGTATGGGTAGATGAAATAAGGGATTTAGGTTACGTAGAAACTAAAGTTAATTCTTTGTAAATGATGATGATGTTTTTCTTAAAGAAAAGCCCACGAACCAGTAAATAACAAAAATGAATTTGAAAGAAATTAATGATAACACCCCTCCCCCTCCCTCATAAAATGGAGTAAAATATAACAACAGAAAAGAATCCAAGTTATCGTCCCGATCTTAGAAAAAGGAAATTCAGTCATATGTTGAATAAATTTTAGAAGCACGAGTACATGTGCACGCACTAAAAAGTATATCATAAACACACTTAGTCTAAACATTTTTCGAACCTCTTGGCCTGAAATACACTGTATCATGTGAAACGAAAATCCTTTCTATAAAATTGCATATTTGAAAGCGTTCATTTGATTGATAGGTTTTAAAAGTAATGAACTTGAGTGTTTGTATCAATATGAAAGAAATGATAAAAAAATCAAAGCTCTCATCGTATAAATTGATTGATTCCTTTTTCTTTCAGGGACGTTGCCAAGGACAACGAGTTGAGTATGTTCCCAGACCAAAACAGGAAGAAGACGACAAAAATAAAAAGCGCAGCATGTCAGCGCCAAGTCGATCAAAAAGCGCCAAAAGCGCAAAAAGCACCAAAAGTCCTAAGAGCGCTAAAAGCAAATCACCTGGAAAGAGCGCCAAAAAGTCCGGCAAGAAGAAGAAAAAATAGGTCAAACAATTGACCCAATTATCAAATCGTCTTTTTCATTTTTGAACTGTACTGCCATAAAGCCTTACGACAAATATGTTACTACTGCAATTTTGTCATGTTTAATTTTTTTTCATTATTTTTATTTTTTATTACATTTATCATTGTCTAATTTTTGGTTAAAAGTGTACATTGTGTAGATGTAATTATTGATTTTTTTTTATATTTTTCTTTAAATACTTATTGTTTAATGATATACTTTGCTGATATTGATGACCTCTTAATTTGAAATACAAAAAAATCTCCGCTTATTTTCAGAGTAATTTTTGCATATGAGAAATATTAGTATGATACATGTACCCTTGATTATGTATGTATTCGTCTTTAATTTGTTAGAGATAATTAATCTTTCATCATAAATATTTAATTTCATTTTGTCTTTAACTAATTTTTGGAATTTAAAAAGAAATATTTTATACCTTAACATAAGAACTCGTATGTTCTTCACGAGCTAATGATGTCTTGAAAATTATCTATAAATATCACTTATATATATATTGAAATGAATAATTCTCTGTTCTATAATTTTTACTCGTGCATGTATTTTAAAAGTCTTTTTACGTGTATTTTTCTACTCTGGGTGCTAGTTTAGGAAGCAATATAACTGCCTTAGATGATTGTACATTTTATCATCTTAGAACGAACGTAGTCATTGTTCCTTTCAGGTATATTTTTCTATACTGATGTCGACAAATGCAATATACATTGACATAGTTGTTACAATTGATGTAAAATACATCATGTGAAAACTAATAAAATACTTTATTGTGGAGATTTTAGGAAAATTCACTTAATAAATAACAACCAGCTAGCTGTGGTTCGTTGTCCAGTAATTCCCTGAGTCGCATTTTTCGGTGATAATTTGATTGGTTCATGCGACGACGGGGATTACTGGACAACAAATCACAGCTAGCTAGTTGTCATTTTAATTCTAATATTATTCTGCACGAGTTCTATAGTACATGAATGGGCGGAGCTTACCGAAATGGATTAAGTTGGTTGGATATTTTACTCTAGGCGAGTTCTATAGTACTCTCAAGTCATGTAAGAATTTGTCTGATACTGACTAGGATTTAATATCCGAAACACGTCTCTGGTACAATACAATTGGTTCTATAGAACATATACTTGTATGTCAATATTGAAATTAACACAAACCTTAACATCTGGACGAACAACATATATACATTGTACATGACGTACTTCCAGATGTAATAAATTTGAATGATCTTTATCAATACATATCATTCAAACAACAAGGAAAAGGAAACAGCAATACCATTCTTTCACTATGAAGAATGATGTTTGTTCTTTCTCGACTTTGAGACTGAATAAATGTTACTATAGGTACTTCTTTGATGTTTATTCTTAACTTTATGTATTTTGAAATATACTAGTATGTTATCTTGTGAAAAAGTCGGTGCACAATAAGTGTATTTCAGACAGTGGCGTAGCTACCATGTATGTTTTTATGCCAAAGCATCTACTTTTTTCCTCATAATTTCACGAATTTGGTATTAAAGCATTTTCCTAAATATTATTTTTGTCGAAATACTGGAAGCTAATCCTCCATTCGACATCCAGGCCAATTTTTCTAAACAGCTAGGCATGTATTGTGGTCTCAACGCCCCCTTTGCCACAGCAGCATCCACTAAATATTACTTTAGCTACACCACTGTCAATGTCTGTCTGTCTGTCAAGACGAGATAGCAATGATTACAACAAGATCCACACAACGCACAAAAGAAGGATGGGGTGGCAGACAGTGCTTAACACTACCACGTAGACAAACAACCAGAGAGAAACATCTGGAACAATTCAACGAAAAAAATCAAAATTTACTCATTCTTTTTTTTTCTTAAAAAGTAATATTTTGGTCTGTTAACAAGTTTCCTCTTTTAAGCTCTACTGGTCAAAGACCAGTCGAGCTGATGCGATCGACCTGTGTCCGGCGTCCGACGTCCGTCCGCTTGTCCGTCCGTTAAACTTTTCTGGTGAACGCGAATCCTCTGAATCTGTGAGTGGAAAGAAATTAATTCTTTTTGCATTATAATGGGCCTATGGTGTAGTTGTGTACCTGATATTTTGTTAGGGCCCTTGACCCCAGGGTCTTGGAAAATGGATGTTGTCATTTTCTCCTATATAACTCTATGTAATCGTGTGAACACCGATTCTCAGAAACTATAATTGATAGGGAATTAATTCTTGTTGCATTATGATAGGTTTGTGGTCTAGTTGTGTACCTGATATTTTGTTTGAGCACCTAACCCCAGGGTCTTGGGAAGTTGATGTGGTCATTTTCTCCTTGTAATCTTGTGAACACCAATGCTCAGAAAGTATTTATAGAGAGTTCATTCTTTTTGCATTAAAATGGGTCAGTAGTCTTGTTGTGCACATGATACTATTCTTTTAGCCCTTGACCCGTGGAGTCTTGGAAAATGGGATGCTACCAAACAACCAGGAGATTTTCAGTATCGTCAGTGACGTTTAGTTTTTAGAATGCCACATGATAACTTTGCACACCTCTGTATTGTAAAAGTTCGAGAGTTTACTTAAACTCTTATTTTTCATGAGTCTTATAGCTTGTGTTTGTATTTAATGATACGGAAGTGTTGCAACTCTATACTTTCTTGAAGAAAATTTCTTTGATATGATAATTTATACGAAAATGATAACCCCCTTATGTTTGGAGATTTTTCATTGAAAAACATGCATTTTCCCCAAAATAATCACCAAAAAGTTAAATTTCAAGGGTTCTGTTTTGTTTCCAAAGAAAATGTAGAAAATGTGGTCATATAAGTAAGTTGGCTTCAAACATCACGTGATATGAAAATGGAGTTATCTCCCTGTAGTCGCAACCCTGACTTAGATCAATAGGACCAATGATAATTGACAATTCATTCAGATCGTTGACCGTTTGTGAGTGATTGTGAATAAAATTGAAGTGTCCTTTAGAACCGCACTTTTAATATTGAATAAAAAAAATATTAAGAAAGTAAATCTCTGCGGTTTAAGGAGTTCCTGGAACTTATCAATTTATAAGGGAACAACAATGTTTCATAAAACGCAATGAAGTATACAAAAGTAGAAACATCTACCATACTTACACAGAATGTAAAGGAAAATAAGTGTACAGATATCACAAACATGCCGGGAAGACATGGCAATGTACTATCTAGTGACATACATTTTGTACAACTCACAGAAGTATACCTCACTTTGAATAGAAGCATCGTTGAATATGGTGCATAGTAAATTGGCTTGAAATATTCTCTGGAAGGTATAGAGTTGGAACACTTCCGTATTATTAATATAAACACTTATTTCCTGTTGTAGTGTGGAGCCGTTCCCCTTGACATAGATGTTTTTAAGTGTATTACTTAATTCTTTTCAGCTCTGACGCCTGAAAAAAAGCCTTGTTTTTACAATTTGACGTCATAAATATTACTGTACTTTTTCGAAAACTTAATTAAACATTTTATTATGCCCCCGGAATCACAGATTATGGGGCATATAGTTTTTGGTCTGTCCGTCTGTTTGTCTGTCTGTTTGTCCGAAAAAAACTTTAACATTGGGCATAACTTTTGAATGGAAGGTGATAGAGCTTTCATATTTCACATGTGTATTCCTTGTAATAAGACCTTTCCATTGATACCAACATTTTTGACCTCGTGACTTTGACCTTTGACCTTCTATTCAAAAACTTTAACATTTGGCATAACTTTTGAGTGGAAGGTGACAGGGCTTTCATATTTCACGTTTGTATTCCTTGTGACAAGACCTTTCCATTGATACCAATATTTCTGACCTCATGACCTTGACCTTTGACCTACTTGTCAAAAACTTTAACATTGGGGATAACTTGTGAATGGTATGTGATAGGGCTTTCATATTTTACTTGTGTATTCCTTGTTACAAGACCTTTCCATTGATACCAATATTTAGACCTCATGACCTTGACTTTTGACATACTTTTCAAAAACTTTAACATCGGGGATAACTTGTGAATGGTAAGTGATAGGGCTTTCATATTTCACATTTGTGTTCCTTATGACAAGACCTTTCCATTGATACCAATATTTCTGACCTCATGACCTTGACCTTTGACCTTCTTTTCAAAAACTTTAACATTGGGGATAACTTGTGAATGGTATGTGATAGGGCTTTCATATTTTACTTGTGTATTCCTTGTTACAAGACCTTTCCATTGATACCAATATTTAGACCTCATGACCTTGACTTTTGACATACTTTTCAAAAACTTTAACATCGGGGATAACTTGTGAATGGTAAGTGATAGGGCTTTCGTATTTTACATGTGTATTCCTTGTGACAAGACCTTTCCATTGATACCAAAATTTGTTGACCTTGACCTTTCACATACGTAACTGAAAATTAAGTTTATACTAACAAAGATGCCACCGGGGGCATTCGTGTTTCACAAACACAGGCTTTATTAAAAATATTATTGGAATTAAAGGAGGTTTACATCTGTATATAGCAGAGCACCGTCTTAAGTAACACAAAAGACAGACGGGTAGGTTACCTTATTATGCTTATTAGATACCTATGTATCATCTGTTTTGAGCTGACAATCAAACATTGACAGGGGCAAAAGATCAGCAATTCTAATATGACTTGATTCTTTTTCCCGATTAAGACAACAGACGCGAGCCTGGCTCTATTCTCCAATATAGGCCCTATAGCGATAAGCCACGCCTACCCATTTTCTGAAAGCAGATAAACCGGCAGGAACTGGTTTTTACAAAGAATCGAAAGGTCTAAGTTTGGTCATCATTAGAATAGAAATAAAAAATGACAAGCCGGGCTCTATTGTCTCATAATGCCCTCGCGTCCTCAGCAAATCACATTTATCACCTCGCCGCTGACGCGGCTAGGTAATAAATGTGATTGGCTGAGGACGCTCGGGCATTATGAGACAATAGAGCCCGGCTTGCCATTTTTTATTTCTTAAATGAAAGTCAAACTGAAAGCACGAAATCAGAATCCAAAAATCACAACCAAGATGTTTACAAATTCTCGATGAAATACACATTAGAGCTGTCTCAAGAGAAAAGAAAACCGGACAAACTGACAGGGAAAAGAAAAAAACTTCATAGAAATACGAAGGAAAACTTAACCTAATGAATAATCTCCTGAGCACGGTGTAAGTACGGGATGCATTGTAGGTGACGCTTTAATAGCCATTCTCTGTAAGCATTTGCACTTTTATGAAGGACGCATGGCACGGCATGTCTCAGATTTTGATGAAATTTATATATAAGGTTGGGTCTGACCCAAAAGTAAGAAAATGATGAAAATTTTCTTAATGTCGCATCCGGTTGCCATGGAAACGGACTTTGAATATTGAAAAAATGTATTTTGGGGCATTTTTGAATTCGCATACATCATTTATGCAGCATAATCTAAAACAAACACTAATGAATTATCAGTAACCTATCATTGCTTTTTCAAGTTAAGTAAAAATAATGTTGGGTTTATGGTCTTATCTATATGTTTCCATGGCAACAACACAGGTACCCTATCAAAGTAGTGTTTTTGGCATTTTTTCAAAATTCAATGATAAATTACTTCATTTTTCAGTTGTTAATGCAAATAATACATAAGATATCATCATGGAACAAAGTTTGTGTATGTTGCTATGGCAACATGAACTCAAATCGCAAAAATGAAAGCAGTTTTAGACAATATTGAGAGACATTTTATTCCTAGATCATTGAATTTTGATTCAAAGTAATGATAATTAATGAATGTATTCAAGTAGATCTTTCAAAACATGAAAGATTTTTTCTTTTAAGTATGCAGGAAATAGCCCGTTGCTATGGGAACGATTGTGTAAACTTGTACATAAGCCCAATTTGAGTCCTTGGATACGGGCATCCAAAGTTAAGTAATGTGAAAATTTTTAAATCTAAAATAAAGCTTAGACTTTCCTTTATAATATATGTAAAAACAGTTGTGTAAGCCTGTCTCAGTTTTTTGGGAAAAGGCTTCGAAAAACAGCAAAAAATGTATATATTTTTATTGTATGGCCGAATTACCATAGCAACCATTAATTATTCGAAAGTTTTTTCTGGTATTTTGAAAGAGGCTTACTCGATCTTTATCAACAATAAATCTGAACTTTCTGGGAATAATAATGACTGTTTTATGAAAATAATAAAAAATTGTTGCCATGGTAACATATGTTCCCCATAGCTTTTTCACAGTTTTTGAAATAGCTCATTGTGTTGGATATATTCCAACATGTTTCATCTGTTCATCATGATGCAAAAATTTTAAATTTAACTCTGAAGTTGCAAAATAAGTAATATTATAGAACATAGTTACCGTTGCCAAGGTAACTTATGTGCATAGCAACAAGTGGGTTTATCTTGAATTTACTCATTCTATAAAATAAATTCCATTTTCTTATCATATACCCATCAAGGGAGAAGGAAAATGGAAAATACAAACAGCATTTTGAAATCAATATCTTAAAATTAGCTAATTATGTTGTCATGGTAACCAGCCTTTTTGACAAAATCAGACACTTCAATTGAGCTTATCTAAAATTATAGGTCCTAATCTTTAGGATGCTTAGAAATTCTTCCAGAAATATCGTATATAAACCAAATTATAGAGCTTCAAAGTAGCTCAATTTTGCCAATTTCTCAACTTTAAAGGCCGTTGCCATGGTAACCAGATGACCTAGAAATAAAATTTTGGTCTAATTTACTTTTTTACATTGGTCCCTAATTATGTGTGAAATTTCATGAAAATCGGAGACCATGCGTGCCGAAATTATTTAAATGGTTACAGAGAATTGCTATTAAACACGGTACCGTGCTACTCGATAATTAGTTCAGTGATTCGTCCAACCATTGCTACAAAAAAATAAAATAAAATAAATAAATAAAATGCAAAGTACGGGGAGTGTTGATAACCGTCTTAAACGTTGACAATGGAACAATTGTTTGACACAGCAGTGGGCAATAGCAATAATATATGTTTTGATAAATTGTTGCAGGATATACATGTACATTACATGGTAATTAGCACTTTATCAGGTAGTGTAATGGTAAACGTCTTCAAATTCAATAGCATCATTTCAGAACAGATAAATTTACAGCATGGACCAGACATGCACGTTTCAGGTACTTAACCCTCGTCAGTGTCCTCAATTCAAACGATGAAATATGGCAAAAGTCAGTGAAAGTTGTCCCCCCCCCCCCAAAAAAAAAACCCGAAAGACGTTGTGAGATGGGTGGGATATGATCGATGCTAGACTCGCTTCTTAGAAATTTCGAGAATATTTTGTGAACAACAGTTTTCGAATGCGCTTGAAGAAACGAACAACCGAAGTTGATCGCTATTTTCATACAACTTTTCATTGAGTAGCAAAATGACTGAGTGATTGACTGAGCTTTTTACTGACCATAACTGACCGAAAGATCATTGTCTCCTGTTTTGACCAAAAAAAAAAAAAAAATGAAATTAATAGAACAATTACGAAAACTACCGATGAGAAAAGACGAACAGAATTTTATTTTCCAAACAAATGCATGACTTCCACCCCACCCTCAAGCAAACCAAAGACAATTTCGGTATAAGTGTGTTTGCGTTATTATTTCTTAACTCATTGAAGAATGTTTAAGGATACTTTTTCTCAACTCCAACCCTCTTATCTTAAACAATGAACTAAAGAAAAAGGAATGATCTCCAGCATGACTACCCTGCATTCACCCAGCAAAATAAACCCATAAGAAAGTGACACATGAATGACATCATGCAAACTCCAAATCGCAAAAAGAAACATTGAATATTGTTGACAACACATAAAAGGAAGGAGACTAATGTGCACCCGGCGCCGACTTTGGACGGCCATCTGCTCTTAGCAAATGGTATTGTTATCAGGATTACTAACTGTTATCAATCTGCAATGCTTTGTAAAAAGCCACCTGCAATTGCAGTCCCCTACCCGAGGAAATAAAACACATAACGTAGAAATTCTTTTCAAACCGATTTAAACGCGTCATTCCAGAATCATTCGTTGAATGATAACTATGTAGAAATAAAGGGGAAAATACAATTTCAATCAAAACGAAGGTTTCTAGCTTGATAATTTTCGTGGTCTCAGTTATAAGCCACTTATATTTGCGAAATTTTGTTCGAGGAAAATGGTTCTTCAATAATGCTAACAGTTTATATTATCAATGCATATGCAAAGCTCTCAAGCACCTTCACGATTAATCTTTTAATGATTAAAACACTGAAATTGTTTAACAAGAGAAAAAACATTACAAACTCAGTAACATGATAATCAAATCAACTTAATTGCCTATCAAAGCATCAATAAAGTCCAGCTTTTCTATGTTACGACAACACAGTTCCGTCTCTAAGCTTAAGACACCAATGGCGATGGTTGACGACATAGCAATACCATCAGAGGCTCACCAAACTTTATTATTCTGTGTAAAGTAAACGTCCCTAACTCTTCAATGATTATTGTGCGTGGACATTCAACAGTATAACCGGCGGATATTGAAGGTAAATGTCTCAACCAAAATTCCTATATTTGTTATTGATTCCATCGTATGAAAGCAATAGAGGTTGTCCGTTGCTGGCATCTAAATCTTCATCATCATTTAATGTAGATTTCAGTAGGAGTTTGGGAGATTCCGATACTTTTCGTCAGGTAAAGTAATTTATGTTCTATTCAATTTCATTTTACTGAATAAGAAGTAAGATATTTTTCTAAAATGAAAAGAGATGAAACATTAGAATTCAAACGTGTATTTCAAAGTCGTAAATGTCTAAAATTTCTTTAGGTACAAACGGAGTGTATCTTGAAAGTTTCAATGTGAGGCAAAACGAATTTCTTTTCATGATGGATACCAGCGTGCATATTTCAAAAGAAAGATGAAATACTTATACTGATTCTATTGTCTTAGATGGAAACAACAAATGATCTAATAAACATCAAAGAAGTACCTAACAACAACACCTAGTATACAAATTCTATTTTTAAATAGAAAGTATGTTATAAGGTAGATTAAGTTAAATATATTTGTATTTTCTAGCAGTTTCTACATCATTCATATTTCTGTCTTTTGATGGTTCATGAATTCGGATAGTTAAATACATGAATTCTTGTGAACCGAACTTTTGCGAACTATTTTTGCCCGAAACATATCTTAATTCTAAAAGGTTTCAAACACCGCATTTAAGCAATTTAACGTTCATGACTTTTTCTGCAAGGCCTAAGTGACGGGTGTTGCTAGCAAACAGAAGATATTTACTCTCACCTGATCTCATCGCCATTGGGGATTAACTTTTGCTTCTTTGCAGAAGGTTAAATGTATCGCATTCTTTGTATTGGAAGGATTTTCTAATGTTTTCTTACTCTTTGTCGGTGCAGTAGTCTTAACAAGTAATTATCATATTTTGGGATGAATGAAATTGCATTTTTGAATTATACACCTTATTTCTTCACTGAACGGCATTTACATTGCTTTTATGTAATTTTCTTGACCTTGTTCTGGTACCAGGGCGAATTTGCGACCCTTTTTTAATAATTAAGCTTTTCGGTTCTTTTTACCCAGATACTATAACTTGCATTATATATGTATTATTATTATTATTAATCAAGCGATATTTGTAACTAATTAAGGCAGCATACATCCATTACTTGCACTGGACTCTGGAGATGAGTTGTCCTTCATGTTTTTTGTTGTCTTCGATTGTGTGCCCCATTTTTTCTATCATGAGAAAGTTCTGTTTTATATTTTGCAGGAATTTGTAAGCTATTCATTGTGACTTTTGGATTCTGATTTCGGGTTTTGTATTTGACCTTCTTAAACTGACAAATATGGATACTAATGACCATATCCCTGTATACAGCACAAAATCGATAATTCAGAAAATCAGAAACCGAAGGCATACAAAATCAGGGAACCAAAGCAAACAAACAAAAACCTCCACCATATGAAAAGAAGCGAACTCCCGATATGGGAATGAGACCAGGTGCCCAGGAAGAGTAAGCATCTCCTGCTTATTCAGGGATGCAAATGAAATACGGCCATTATCTGATCAGCTCCTTAAGCATCTATCTATTAAAATATTCATACTTTTAAAGGTTTCCTCTTATGCCGTCTGAATTATCAACTTTGAGAATTATTTGTTGAATTGTGCATATTGTATACTTGAAATTAGAATTTCATAAATATGAGGCCCTAGTAACATTCAAGAAATTCAATCTGTTAATCATTTTTCAAACACTTGGAATGTTTCATACGGAAGCTCGTTAGTGTCAATTATGAAAAGTAAAAAAGACGCAAATGCGAAATGTATTTAAGAAAATGCGAAAGATATTTAGGAAAATGATAAATATATTTAGGAGATGAGAAATAATCTACTTAAGTTTCTTTTATGAGAAAAAGACCACATATACACAATGTTCAGATCCATTCATGTAAGCTCGAAACTGTAAACTGATTATAAGAAATGGTGTATACTCAAAGTATCATGGACGATAGGAAAGCAATATTTGAAGAACGCACTATGATTTACAGAACGTTGTAACAAATTTCTGGCGGCGGAACAGAATTAGAAATGTTTATTTACTTATGATAACAGACACTTTTAACGATTGTTTCTGACTGGGTTTTAAGTCATAGTTCACGATAAATTTACCAAAGGCAAAACAACAATTCAAAGAAGGAAGACAATATTTGAAATAAAATATGAAAACATTATAGATAATTGGTGTAATAGAAATCCGTTGTCATGAAAGGAAGAGATCTTCAACAAGACTCAGTTGCAGCACCAACAGCAAAACATCAAAGTGAAATAAAGAGAAGACATACACAGCAAGAGACACAAAAGGGACAAGAAGCATCTTATTAGACATCAAAACACTATACACAACATACTACACATAAACCTATAAGTCATTTATAAATTTGCCAAATTTGAGATTACTAGTATTATTTATTAGTATTATGATTTTTTAGATAATAATGCGGACGGGTTCCAACTCTATACCTTCTTGAAGAAAATTTCAAACCAATTTATTATGCACCAGATACGTGTTTCGAATATCAAATAGATATACATTATACAATAATGGACTGTCCAAGCTGTAAATTTATCAGGTTTTAAATGATGCTATTGAATTTAAAGACGTTTAACATTTGAACTACTTGGTGAGTGTCACTGCTGGTGGACCAAGAGTCCCCGAGGGCACATGTAGCCAAGTTTGATCAACTTCGGTTGATCGTCTGTCTCTTCAACGCATTTGAAATTTTCTGTTACAAAAATCTCTTTAAATTTCTAAAACGTGGGTCCTGTAGCATCATATCCGACTCATTCTGCTACGTCTTTTTGGTTATTTTCGGACATAATAATTTTCACACTTTTTGGCCACATTACATTGTTTAGACTGAGGATCACTGACGAGGGTTTAGTACCTGAAACGTGCATGTCTGGTCCAAGCTGTAAATTTATCAGATTTTAAATGATGCTATTGAATTCAAAGACGTTTAACATTTTTACGAGGTGAATATGGTGTGATATTTTCTTAATTCGATAATTGTTTAATTATATAGAGGATTACTCAGCTGTAACCGACTTTTCTTTTAAGAAATATTTCAAAGACAAAATAAGCATAATCTGTCGCTGAATTATACTAAACGAAAGATAGTAATCATTCAATTTGTCAAATGAAGATTATTTCAGAGTCAAAATCCATCGCAATTCTTAGATCGGTTCAAAATTCAAGGATTTTAATGCTCAGCTTCAGTGTCCTTGCTGCTGTGTATGAATTGATGTTAATGACATTACAGATATAAATTTCGCGCGTTTTCGATATTTCATGGTAAAACGGAAGCAAGAGTTTTCGAGGTTGTGTTATTTAATTAAATCGCCCCTCACAGGTCAATATAATGTTATAATGGCTCGTCATGTGACAGTTCTCAGCCAACGAGAGTGGGAATAGAAGTAGACTCTATATTTGAGGTCTTTGTCGAAATCAAAAGCCTTTGAGAGTCTTGAAAAAATATAAAGCAGATCATTCTCTTGAGAAAAGAAAATTCATAAAATAGACAGAGATAGCAACACAAAAACAAGAAGGAAGGACAACACTATCTCATGAACAAATCTTTAGATATTAATCTCATGAAAATTGAATACTGTAAACGTTGGAGTATTTTTCGCGTTTTTCGCGGATAGAGGGATTTCGCGAAAATTTCCTCCACGCGACAATATCCCCGTTGCATTCTTACACTTTGAAAGACGTTTTAATCGTGAATGTTTCCCCCACGCGAAAAGACTTTATATTATAATCGCGAAATTTTCCCGCGAGAAAATAACCACGATTACAGTACCGGACACGTGCATGTCCTGTGAACAGTATATTATAATGGTTGTCTATTAAACTGATCTTTGGCGACAGAAGTAAACCAAAGAAGGGGATTTCCAACAATACCCGGCTGCTGCACCCGCAACAAAACCCCAAAACACCCAATGCAAAAACACAGAGCAGACAAGCACAAGAAGAGACGCGAAAAGGAAACCCATTGCAGCACCAACATCAAAACACCGAGACACCCCAATGTGAAAACAAAGAGTAAACATACACAGAAAGAGACGCAAAATGGAAAAGGAAAACCAAATATGACATCAAGATACCTAGTACAAAAGACAATATATTTACCATCGATACCAACGGACAATCAGTGCCGACTTAGGACGGCCATCTGACATGTAATGTCAAATGGTATAGTGAAACAATAAAAGGGGCTAACAATGAGAAATAGCTGTAATGAAGGTGGTTCAATTGTTAAATCTAATTTAACTTTCGATAGTCATATTATACATGTTTAACATCTATATTGAATTAGACAGGTGTCGACTAAGTGCATCCAAATGGCACAACCATGTTTCCACAGCGATAAAATCTACATGTCAACATAATCAAGACATTTGATGTCTATACATCTCATTAAATACCATTATTCACGTCATTAAACATAAAAATTCTCAGAATTAAAACGCAGATAACAAGAACGTAATCAGGTAAACTGATTAGCGAATGTTCTGGCGCATTCAGAGTGTTATGACCTCGTTCATTAATCGAGCGAATCCAATATAAGGGTGATGGCTTTTGGATGGCGATAATTGATTGATCACAATTATTTGATCTGCATCAAGCGTCCTGTATACATCAATGTACGTCTGGTGTCAGCAGGATGCTTCTTTTATCGATAGATGAATCAGTGGACAAAGTCTGGTGAACTGAAGAAAGAAGGGGAATTTTTACCGTAAAGGAGGAATATTTTATCACAGCTATATAGCCAAAATTTAAATTCAGACAACGTCGTAAACGTAGACATATATTTTGCTAGGTAAATAGAAAGGACAGATATGTATAACGTTTGAGATCTGTCTTGATTTTTTGGAATATAGTTTCGGCTTTTGTGTTATGCATTTTCTTAAAAATTGACTGTTCATTTTTGACAGTTTATTGGAGTATGAACTTTGGTTTGTCGCATCACAAATTTTGTGATGCGACAAACCATAGTTCATACTCCAATAAACTGTCAAAATTGAACAGTCAATTCATATAATTTCCAAACCCCAATTTATCCCAAATTTCACAAATATACTCAAGAAATAGGATACTCAAGAAATTAGACTAAGTAATTTAGTACATTGCATATGAAAATATCAACTCCGTAGCGCCTTTAGGCGAACTAGTTCCCAAACGAAATAGAAATAATGTATACGTAGCTAGTTAAAAGTCAAAAATGTGTCAAAATATTTGTTCCCCATCTGGAGCCCCATTTTACCAATTCATTACATCATCAGATGATATGACGTAGCTTTTTGATGACGCGTTCTGTAGTTCAAGTTCAAGGTCGCCGACAAGGTAGTTATGTGTTTGGATTGTACACACAGGAGCTGGGAGTTTATACTGACAGATTCTCTGTACTTATATATCTAATACTTGCAGATTATGATCTATTGGTATCAGAATATCCTCCTAGGATTTAGTTATTTCATAAGTGTAAAGTTAATTGTGAAAATTCAAGACAATACTGTATCCTAATCGAGGCCGAGGTAGGTCGCCGTCTTTTGATCTCTCATTTCCTGTTCGCTGATAATATTTTGTTCTAAATTCTTCATCTCGGTGAAAATACATCACAAGAAAAGTTTCTAGTTTCAATAATTCATAGGTTCAGAACGATTGTATCTCATAGAAATTTTTTGAAACAGTGATCTTCGGTCCTTTTGAAGTTATCATTCAAAACTTTTGCACGTTGACAGTTGTCAGCCACTGGACAATTTCAAACGCGGGATGCTCGACCCGAAAACTTTGTTTCGATGGGATTGTAATTTTGAAGAAAATAGATGGGAGATTTCTTTTCTCTTTTGATTAAACTTCATTTTCTGTCTATCGTTAAAATTTAAGGACAGGGAATGGTTTATGGGGCTTCAAAAACAGGCGCATAGCAGCCGAAAAACGCTGTAAAAACCGCGTACACCGGTACATCATCAAAAATGACATACAATTTTCATTAATTCTGAAATGGTATTTATATCTAAGGGCTACTGTTTACAAAAATATGTTTGTTTTTTGCATTTTTATCATTCAAAAGCCGATCATAGAAACACTGAATGGTTTTGATGAAAGTAGTTCTTGCTCATTGGGATATGAACGTGTATCTTATACCAATCAAAATGCGTAGATTCGTGTAAACAAACATGTTTGGAAATTATTTATAATTATATTCATCTACTTCAACACGAGTCAAACTTTTGAACAGTACGTTTCTTCTAATTCAGAAATTGAAAATTATCATCTGACAATCTGCTCTTTGTAGAATGACACTAGATTTTCAGCTATACTTTTCGCTGTGTAGTCTTTGACGGAAGTAGATAGTACGCTTGCGTGGAAGTTGCTATTTTTACCTGAATTCTTCACCCCAACATGCAACGACTTCTATCATTGAAGAGTGAGCATAATAAAACCACTACGTCTTTTCTTATTTTACTAAAAAAAAACTAGATATTCATTTTAGTCGACTTGACAGCATTATATAACAATGAGTTTAAAGAAGATCCTGACGAAAATCTCAACAGCACTCACAACAGAGCACCGAAACCTAGACCACCTAAACATGTTGTTTCCTATGGAGTTTTTTTAAAATGTCGGTGCCGTGGTCTAGTGGATAAGGCGTCGGGCCAGTAACCGGAAGGTTGCTGACTAGGACCACGGGTCAGCCGACATATATACACTTCAATGGTCTGTGTTCATATACAAACATGTCCTTGTCTGTCTCTTGTTTACATGTCTGTGATGTTTAAAAAAGTGGGGTTTTTTAAATGATTTAATTATTTGGCAGATGACTGTTGTTTGCCCCCCCCCTTTCCATGGTGCATTTTGATCTCCCTCTATGCTTGTGTTGTCAATCATGTTCTACGAATGTTTTTGCTTTGTTTATGTTACATGTATATTATTTCTCTTGGTGTAATTGTCCTCGTTTTACTTTTTGCTGTTTATTGTTAGTTTGAACATATTCATTGCTCATAATTTGCTATGGATCGGTGAACAAGAAAGGAGGGGATTTTAATAACACTCGGTTGTAGCACTAAGTTCGAGAACTTAGTCAAACACCTCTCCTAAATAACTGTTTTGAGTTGTTAATTGCGATCTTATGAAGATTTCTAATATCATATCAAAAATTAAAAGTTATCAATAATTACAAATACATTTTGAAAAATCAATTGATTTCAAAAGAAATGACGGGTGTTGCATGCAAGCAGGAGATGCTTACTCTTCCTGGGCACCTGGTCTCACTCCCATATCGGGAGTTCGCTTCTTTTCATATGGTGGAGGTTTTTGTTTGTTTGCTTTGGTTCCTGTTTTGTCCTGATTTTGTATGCCTTCGGTTTCTGATTTTTGAATTGTCGATTTTGTGCTGTATACAGGGATATGGTCATTATCCATATTTGTCATGATAAAGAAAATTCCTCCCACCTCAGGAAAAAAATATCATTTTTCAAGACATCGGGACACCGACATGTCATTTACTAAAGACCTCAAGGAAACACATAAAACGTCGCTTTCATGACAAATATGGATAATGACCATATCCTTGTTTACAGCACAAAATCGATAACCCAGAAAATTAGAAACCGAAGGCATACAAAATCAGGACAAAACAGGAACCAAAGCAAACAAACAAAAACCTCCACCATATGAAAAGAAGCGAACTCTCGATATGAGAGTTAGACCGGGTGCCCAGGAAGAGTAAGCATCTCCTGCTTGCATGCAACACCCGTCGCTTCAATTCGGTAGAACTGTCACATCCGGTTACTTCCATTTTGGAAGATATAGAGTACAATCTTTGGTTGGATGGTTCAAATGGTCTATGACAGAATATCATCCACCATTCTGGAAAGTGGGACATCATAGTGTATACTACTCCCTACTATTAATGGTGATAATTTTCGATTTGTCTATCCTATAAAGGTCATAATTAACAGCAAATTGATTTTATTTGAAACATGAAGTGTTTAGCAAATTTCCAACCGTTTTAACCGTTGAAATGAGTATTTCTCATCTATGGTTTGAAATGTTCATGTAGTGAAAGAAATGATTACGGACATCATCAATCACTTAGAAAATAATTCTGATTTCCAAAGTATAAACAAAAACACACAAAAAAGGAACAATTCAATGCACGAAATGGAAACAGCAATTTAAATCAAACAGAGAGAGGAGTTGCCCAATGAAGTTATAAATATGTAGTTTCCCTCTCATTTCAATTAAGACCCAGGGTACTGTATACGTAGAAACATTCGATTGTACTTTCTTTCGCGGTCTTTTAAAAGTAAACCCTTTCATTAGACAGTGATTCGCATATCCGTTCCTGAAGTTATTGAACAATGCATTTGGTACCTTAATTCACTGAGACAAACTTTCGCTGAACAAAGCTGGTCGCGAAAGTAGCGAAGATTAATGCACAACGAATGCTTTACATCAATGCACAGCGAATGCTTCTACATTAATACACAGCGAATGCTTCTACATTAATACACAGCGAATGCTTCTACATTAATACACAGCGAATGCTTTGCGAAAGTAGCGAAGATTTTTACACAGCGAATGCTTCGCGAAAGAAGCGAAAATTTAAACACAGCGAATGCTTTCAAAAGTAGACAGCATAACCATCGAAAATGCGTCAGAATCATCAAACGCCTTTTATACTGTGGATATGATCCTAATGTCACCAGACGGACACTGGGCTTGGTACTTGACAAATCTACAGTCTGTACCAGCGCATTCTTAAGACTTGCACTCTGACTGACTATGACGACGGGACTCCATGACGGCCCTGTCCAAACCTCTTATGAGAAGATAGGCCCCGACCACCTGTCCTCTCTGAATGTCAGTAGGACTCCTCGGGTGATAACATACATGAGATCGTTACAGCCTGTAGAGCACTGACTGTATTACGCACACCCTCTTTTTTATCCATTTATATATCCATCTGTGTTGTTGGGCCCCTGGGTTTTGCGGTCTTGTTTGTGTGTGGTCATCTAACAGTGAGAAGGTTGTTTTACACCACACTTGTATGTTCTTCGAGACCTCTGGGTAATTGGAGAAGTGAGAGGGTTGTGCGCACGTAATCCAGGATAACAACACCATTTGCTTCTTGCGTGGCAAATGGCCGTCCAAAGTCGGCACCGGTTGCCCATTGGTCTCGTTGGCTTATGTGTCGTCTTTTGTGTTTCATGTTTACATACACCCAGACCAAAAATAAGCAACACCCCAATATTTCGGAGTCCTTATACTTTAAACAATAGCACCGAGAAGTTTTCGTAAAATATATCAGATACCAATTCTTTTGTAGATGACTGCACACCTTTTGTTAACATATATCACTAAAATGATATCATAATTGAAACAATTACCTTGGATAGAGCCTCTAATGAAAAGAATGTACTTTTGAGGGAAAATAATGTAGAATAAAGTTTGAAGAGAAGTATTGAAAAATTAAGGTAACAGGTACTTGAAAAAGAGATAAACAACATTAGTCTCAAGATTCACAAATCTAATACGGTTTTCTTTCAAAAATTTAGTATTATATTCTTTCAGTGGACTTCCGGTTGAGGTTTATTCCAACTACCCTCTTTCATTCGTTCTTGTTAATAAATTGCCAATAATTCCCGTTAAGGCCTTGTTACACGACGCGATTAATCATTTGCAATTAGTTGCAACCGACAAATCGCGTCGTGTAACATAGCTTAAAACTAATCGCATGCAACTTTCAAAAGTCGCATGCAACTTTTTTTGGATTAGAACATGTTCTATTCCTTGCGATTAATCGCATGCAACTTTTAGCGTCAACCAATCAAAATGCCGGGTATTCCTTATGATTTTAACCCTTATTTGGTGAATTTGGTCATATCAATTACATTGACAATAAAATGACGACTTTACTCACAAAGAATCACAGTATACGCTCACTGCAAGATTTTTTTAGTTCAAAATTGTAATTTTCTGCCCTCTCTTCGTCGAGAAAGTTATGTGAATGTAATGGTAATGAAAATTGTAAATACACGTTGCTTTGTCTGTTGATAATACATTTTATTCGTAAACTTTAGACAGAAAAGGTATGAATTTAGCACAAAATAGATGCAATTAGTTGCAACGTGTAACAGTGTGAGTCGCTGCAACTCGTTCGGACCGCAAAATATCTGCAATTAGTTGCATGCAACTAATCGCGTCGTGTAACAATGCCTTTAAAGACATTGGTTGCTCAAAATTGCTTTATAATCCATTTTCGTCGATGTTAATGATGACTTTCAGCGAAATTATTTCGCAATTTGGTCGAATGGGATGCACATCCGGTTTTTAATTTTGTCCATGTTGTCATAAAAAGAGAAATTTTACGATTCGACGAATTAATTTCTTATATGTAACCGGAAGTGACATTTTGGCAGGTGGTTGTCCTACATGAAAATTGATATTGGTCGAACCCGGTTTGATTATAAAATTTAAGAAAATAGTGGTCACGAAGGTGTTATTTAAAAGAAAATACAGAAAAAAGCACCAAAAAAGATATCGTTGTGAAACTTTATTTCTTTGATAAAAACAATCGTTATAAAAATGCAACATAAAAATATCTTATTCAGGGTCTAAATGTGTGTCTGATAATAAATTTAGTTCTACCGGTACATACCCGCTTAACTTCACTTCCGGTTTCATAAACGCGCTTTTTGACACGATATATTTTTCCCCAAAAAATTACTCCCAATTCTGAAGAGATAATTCGCATTATCTCATATTTTTAATACATATTCAGTTTTGAATTTCATCAGATTAACTGTTTGATTCATTGCAACCATACTGAACAGCGAATTTTACGAGATAAATCAACTCCATGAACTTGATGTCTAACTTGAATTGTTTAAAATCATACCCGTCCCCATTTCGATCCCGATTTAAAGTTGCATAATACAATTATGTTAAATAAAGTAATATTATCGTCGTCAAAGGTAAGATCTATATCATGATACATAATTTCCAAATATTTTTTTTATCAAACCAGCATTTTGCTTTAAAAACAATCCTACTGTTGCTTAACTTTTGTCTGGGTGTATATGTCGTGTGTCTCTTTTCCGTCTCTTGGTATGCTAGTCTTTATTGCTTTCGCATCGGGTGTTTTGGTGTTTTGCTGTTGGTGCTGCAACAGGGTCTTGTTGGTGATCCCTTCCCTTCTTTTTTATATTAAAAATTACAAATACAGTGCATAATAGATTCAAGAATCAGAATTATAGACATCAAATCATATAGTAGTACATATATCTCAGTTTTATTGTATTTTAAAGCATATATCATGGAAACCAGATTCCTTGTTCTTGTATCTTTGATGTGCCTTCCATGTATCGGAAATGCAAGACGTCACAGTGGAAGTCGCAGAGGCATGCGAGACAAAGGAAATTTGGAACAAGGAACGTGCCAGTTGGAAGTCACGTGTTCTGGCGGAGCAAGACTTCCGGTGCGATTACCAATCAGAGGGCCAAGAGGTCCACAAGGACCGACAGGAAAGAAAGGCGACCCCGGAGATCGTGGCAGTCCGGGGATACCAGGCAAATCTGGTAAGTTGACAAATGTTATAGTAGGAGAACATTGAAAACGGAAGAAATTACAAAAAGAGATGATGAAGCAAAACAGACACCCAAAGACTTTGTTAAAAATCAAAACACATATACATACAAATACTAATGTCCGAATATTTGATTAATTCTTAAATGATCTTGGTTTTGTTGATTCGTATGTGAAGATATCCACAAAAACTACGAAAATTGGATTCCAAAATTGTTTTAAAAGTATTTCACAGTAAACGAATCACATAGCCAACAATTAAATTGTAACATATAAATGAACATAGATGAAAGAATAAAAAGGTAGAAGTGTTTAACGTCTTCAAATTCATTATCATCATTTTAGAGCAGATAAATTTACAGCATGGACAAGACATGCACGTTAAGGGTAATAAACCGTCGTCAGTGATCCTCAATCTAAACAATGTAAAAAAAGAGGTGCCTATGATGCGTAAAAGAACAGCTTGCAAAATTCATATAATCTAAATATTCATCTTTATCGTCCAAATCATCTTGTTGTTGTTTCATTGAATCCTTGAAGTCTTGGCAATTTGGAAAATATCAAGGTAAATGGTTCCCCTTATGGTCTCTTTTTTAAAGATGCAGAATTGAACATAACAATAATTTACATGCAATTTGAATTTATAACGTTTCATCAATTTGCAGGTAAGTTTGATTCTACACAAAGGGAGGCTTATGCATTTTTTGTTGGATTGAAAGACAATATCAACATCATAACACAGAACGCTGATGCTGTCTTCGAGAACGTAGTTACCAATATAGGTGGCGCTTATAATCCGGAAAATGGCAGATTTACGGCACCCGTAAATGGTTCTTATTCGTTTACGGTAGTCGTAGCTGCTCAGGGAAAACACAAGGTAAGTAAAATGAAACTTTATGGTTTGCAACGGAGGAGCTTTGCAAATTGTCCAATTGTTAAATATTTTCCTCTTTTTAAGAATATTTAGTTATTTGATATAATCATTAAAGAAGTACCCATCAGATTTTCAGTGCCAAAGTCGAGAAGGCAAGGCAAATCTTAAAATCATAAGAATTTCCACTGGCACTGTAGTGAACCTCGTAATGAATAACATTCCGCAGTGAGAAAAACTGCCTGCGGAGAGTAAACGTCTCCCGATTGCATACAACAGCTCCAAAGATTTTTATCTTTCAATGTTATGTATGTTAGTCCGTTGATTGTGATTATTGAATTCTTATTTTGTTTTTGTGTTTGACGTTCACATACCAATGAATATAATCCTGTTTATGAAATAGATAAGGTATCCGTTGTACAATAAAGTCATTTTACATAGCGTTTTAATCATCTCCTGGTAAGGTACTATAAAATATATTTTTTTCTGAAAGGTAATGGTGGCCCGAGTACAGATATAAGACTCCAAAGTCTTAAAAATCAATGGGGAAAAAGTCTTGTACAACTTTGTTATTTTGCATATGTTATATAGAGAAAATAGACCATTTTAATGCTTAATCAGTTATTCCCCTTTGTTTTTCTGGCCCTAAAATGATTATTTCTGAGCAGTGGGCATTGTTACCTTTCAGAAAATATACAGTTTATAGTAACTTACCAGGCATGTAAAAATGCCCTGTTGTACATCGGATACCTTAAAAAGAGAAAGAATTTTTCAATCAAAAAAGAAATCATTAAATGAAACTCTACTTTTGTGTAATTTTGCTTACCCTTCCTTGGCACCTGGTCTCTTTCCCTTATTGGGAGTTCGCTTCTGTTCATATGGTGGAATTTTTGGTTTGTTTGCTCTGGTTCCTATTTTATCATTATTCCGTATTATCATCATGATTTTGTATGCCCTCCGGTTAATGATTTTCGAATGTTCTACTTTGTTCTCTATATTGGGATATGGTTCTTGTCCACAATTTTCATTTACTAAACGGCTGTTCCTAATTTAGCAATTAAAATAATGTTTGATAAAAAATATACGATGTTTTCACCAAGTCCAAAGAGCGAGGTAAACAATGTTCTTAGAGGGTAATATAAACATATTTGTAGGCTGCCGTGATGTTGATGAAGAGCTCAATACCAACACAATCACAGAATCATACTTCAAAACATCAGCCAGAAAAGACATCCCTACAACAGGACGAACAGATGGACAGACCGAAGAAAACAAGGAACCAAAAGGGGAACAACTCAGGAGAAGCAGAGAGGAGAATGGGCGGAGAGGAGATGGTCCTCACGGTCTGGGCAGAGAGTATTCCGTTCTGGTCCACGGCGAGCAACACTGCGATACTGAAATTGACACAAAGTCAGCAAGTTTGGCTGCGCATTCTTCAACGCGCATCTCATTTGCATGGTTATATGTATTCCACATTTTCTGGATCAATACTATTTGCTGATAATTAGGTAATTTCACATGTTAAATACTTTTTAAGAAAATAATTGTTATAGTTAAGAGAAACAATGTCAGAGGTCTTTGAACAATATCTTTCTTTTAATGTTGCTAAAAACATGCTGTGCTTTGAATTTGAAATACTGTTAATATAATCCTATATATTAAAAATCATACCAGCCGTACAACTAAAGTAAAATGCATAAAAAATGTAAACGCATTTTCGATATGTTACATGATTCATGTGGTATATGGAAATTATTTGCACGACTCGTTTTAACAGCGCCACCTACAATGTATTCTATTGACAGTAAGTGTTTTGAATATTTTCCCCTGACATGGTCGCCATAGCACTTTCTATATAGACATTACGTCAGAGAGTGCATGCATTTTAGATATTGTTTTCATTTGCGTGCGTTAACATCGACGGCGGATGCGGCTAGCCAAAAGGGAATGCTTACTCCTCCCGGGCACCTGGTCCCACCTCTAGCTTGCTTGGGGTCCGTCGATGCTCAATTGTGTGCTCTCTTGTGAGTGCTGTTGAGATTATCGTTTGGATCTTCTTTAACTACAATGTCTGCCGCAAGTGCACTGGAATTGGTTCATTAGTTAAGTTGTTTTTCGTGTTAATGTGAAGCTTTTGTCGTTGACTCCGTCAGCTTTTCCTATTTTCTTTTCGCGTGGCGAAGTTCAGTTTTGTATTTTTACTTAAAAGTCGTAGCCTTTCGTTTGTGTTTTTTGGGTATGGTTTCGGCTTTTGTGTTTGACGTTCACTCACTGATTTATACACTTCAATAACAGGGAGAGCACAGAAACCAAAACAGGCTCCGTACGAATCTCTGGCAAGGACATGAAAAAGTTAATACCGTGATCCGTTTTTCTCTCTGTTCTACATTCATAGGAAACTTTTCTAATCCTCTTTCACCTAATAGTTGTTTCTGTTCCCTCTGTAAATTCAAAAAATCATTCCAAGAATTGCATGTGCCGCCTGCGAAACATAGCGACACGACACTCAGGAATAACTTTTATAGGGTGAGACATCCAAGTTTGACAGAAAGACGGACAGACAGACAACGGACAGAGTGATCCCTAAGTGTCGCTATGCGTCGCAGGCGACAAAAATAAACTAGGCCTATGATGTTATGTGCATGTTCCACTATCCTTGTTTTCGTGCAATTACCTGATAATGAACTTTTGCAGGTAACTGCACCATGAAAACCGCTGAGATGATTATGATAATCGTAATATGCCTCCGTCCATGCGGAAATAAATACTCTCCATAAAGAGTAAGCACAGAATACTTTGATTTTAATTTTTCTTGAAAGACATTGGCAACGTCGGTTTCTGTCTAATCTTGGTATAGCTAATGAACGGATTGGAGTTTATATGCAGATTACTGCACGGTGACAATGTAGAGCTGTTCAGTCAATAAGAAGAGCTTCTTCTTATTCAAGATTTAAATTTCCGAGTTCAGTTGTAGATCCCTCTTTTCTTTAAAACGACAAGGGTTCCAAATAATCCATTTCTAATGCACCGCAATTGGAAAATGAAGTCCAGCTGCTTTTTTGTATATTTTAATGTAAAGTCTGATCACCAGACGCTTCGAGAACGATCACTATAACCTCTGACAACATATTGTAAGATGACTTCATTGAACTTAATATGCATTTTGTGTCCAAATTACTCTAGAGTATTGTGTAATAATGTACTAATGAATGATGAAATGTTGTATGTATGGCGCATGTTTCAATCTGTCTTTTTTGTCCATTAAAAGTAAATAAGTTGATTCTATTTTGTTTTCAATATTTTCATGGATTTGATGTTAACGTCAGTCGATCAGTTAGTCTGTTACTCGGTCATTCTTTTTCTGTCTATCCAAACCTCTTTAGATAAGACAGGACCCCGAAAACCTGAATTTCAGTCAGACTTCTCGGGTAATGACATGCATGAGCTCGCTACAACCGGCAGAGCACGGATTGTATTACGTACGCCCCCCCCCCCTCCCCGTTTATATCCATTTACATATTCATCTGTTTGCTTGAGCCCCTGTGTTTATGTTTGTTGTCTTGTTTTGTTTGTGTTTTTGTTTGTTGTCTTGTCCCAAATACAGAGAAAGTATGTCCTTTACATGGATCCAAAATTTCAAAATTATCATGGACTCTTGTGAGGAAGAGGATGTACAGCTCGACACCCTTTCCGAATGGATAAAATCCATCAGAGGGTTACTTTTATCTACAATTAACCGATTGAAATCAACTGTGAACACCAGATTCGAGTCTATATTTAAAGACCCTGATGTTATTACAGAGCTTACCTACCCCCAAGAACATTATGTCATCACACCAGCGGACAAAGCCTCAAATAATTACACATTTACTTGCAAAAAGTACTATTTCGACAGTCTAGTTAAAGAGTTGAGTTTGATGTTTACATGTCGTGTGTCTCTTTTCCGTCTCGTGCTGTACTCGTCTTTTGTGTTTTTGCATCTGGTGTTTTGCTGTTGTTGCTGCAACGGGGTCTTGTTGGAAATCTCCTCCCTTCTTTTATAATAGAAGCTACAACAGCAAATAGTCAACACTTTCTGTTTATTCACTCAAGATTACATCATTTTAAGTCATCGTTAGAATTTGGGTCAGGTTGTCAAAAATATGGTAAAGATCAGCTAGAACACACAAGCACAGCTCTTAAAGCAGCCCTGTCAATATACAGCATGAGACATCGAAAACAAAGAAAAGTAAGACATAGACGACCACAATTGAGTTAAAGAAGATCTGACGATAATCTCAACAGCACTAATCAAAACACCGTTAAACACTCATAAATATGTACGAGGTTGTTCTGCAAGGAACAGTCGCGCTCAAAATAGAATGAGACGGTGATGCACGTTGGTCTCGCTCCCTTTTTGGGAGTTCACTTCTGTTCATATGGTGGAATTATTTGTTTGTTTCATTAGGTAGCTGTTTTATCATGACTTTGTATGCCCGTCGGTTAATGCTAAACGTCGTCAAATTCAATAGCATCATTTAAAAGGAGATAAATTTGCAGCATAGACTAGACATGCACGTTTCGGGTACTAAACCCTTGTCAGTGATCCCCAATCTAAACAATGTAATATTTCCAAAGAGTATAAAAGCTATAATGTTAAAAAATGTACCGAAAGACGTAGCAGGATCGGTGGGATATGATGCTACCGGACCCACGTTTTAGAAATTTCAAGAAATTTTGATAACAGAAATTTTCAAATGCGTTGAAGAAACGATCAACCGAATTGATCGAACTTGGCTACATGTGCCCTCGGGTAGTTTGGAATTGTCCATTTTGTTCTCTATATTGGCCGGGATATGGTTCTTGTCCTTATTTGTCATTAGATAGACAAACAGCAAATGAAAGAAAAAGTATTCACTTATACTTATAACTTTGTTTTGACTATGACCCCGATTAAAAACATGAAAATATATCCTATTTCCATTTGATGTAGCTAATGTCGTCTGATGAAGATAGTGTTTCATCCATTTGAAAACGTGATCTTCGCATCTGTTTGTGGACAAAACTTAATAACTACCCACGACTCAGGACAACAAAGTAAATAGTATTTCACATTCCATGTACAAAAGAGAAAGTGATAAAGTCCGGATATATCATATGAAATTTATTTAAGTTTTCATGATTGTACGCCCTGCTTTTGAATTTCATGTATACGTACATGCTCACAAACTTGTCACGTGAATTACATTTCCAAGAATGCTACGATGATGCATTGCTAAAACTATGCATGCCAAGAAGTTATATCAGTGATGCATGCAAATATGATAATCGCAATGTGCCCCTCTTTCCATTCGGAAATGGAAACTCTCAATAACGAGTTAACACAAACCTGTGGTCCGTTTGATCCCATTTAAAACATATTTATAAAGTTTAACACAACATGGGTAAAAATATTTCAGATCACAGCCTAAAACCTAGTATTATAGGTAGGAAAATTTGCGATTCGGTGGTATCTTACCTAAGAGCTGAAATGTATTTTGCTTGTGTTTACGATTACACAAATCCACTTCCTTCTATTTCCCACATACACAAATAATACATTTTCCAAAAACATCCCTCTCCATTATAATTTCGGCTGATTTCAAAGAATTTCGATTCATAATCTACTGTCAATTAAAACAAAGATAGAAAACAAGAGGACAAGACCATTGATTCCTTTCTGACTTTCTTTTATTTCACATTATATGTCTGCATTATCACTGAGCCATCCATTTACGGCGTAGTTGTAAACGTTGGTGTATACACCTGGACTGTTGGGTTCGGCGCATCCAAAACCCCAACTTATAATACCTGGAATAAAAGAAACATTTATTTTATTTCATTGATGTATTCTGTCGTTCTTCTGTATTTCTAGAGTCGTACGTACATAATCCGGATAACTACACAATATCTTATATATACGAAAGCCTATTGAGCTCAAATGATAGCTAAAAATTAATTTTTCGCGAAACTTTCGCGATATAACGCGAAATTTACGCGTTATAACGCGAAACTTTCGCGTAATTTCGCGTAAATTACCATGCAGAAACTTTCGCGTTATATCGCGAAACTTCGCATTATAACGCGAATTTTACGCGTTATATCGCGAAAGTTTCGCGTTATAACGCGAAACTTTAGTCATAACGCGAACCTTACGCGTTATATCGCGACTTTCGCGTTATAACGCGAGCTTTACGCGTTATATAACGAAACTTACGCGTTATAACGCGAAACCTACGCATTATATCGCGAGACTTTCGCGTTATACACGAACTTTACGCGTTATAACGCAAAACTTACGCGTTATATCGCGAAACTGACGCGTTATTACGCGAACTTTACGCGTTATGACGCAAAACTTACGCGTTATATCGCGAACTTTACGCGTTATAACGCGAAACTTACGCATTATATCGCGAAAGTAAATCTTGACATTTTCTTGAAAAATTTACTCTTGTTTTCTGATTTAGATTCGTCGTATATATATAGATGTATTTCATTATAATCTTATATTTGTTATTGCTATGAAACTACTCTGTGCTGGGGGTATCCTGAAGCTCCTACATGGGCTCCGATTTGAAATCTTTTACATACTGCATACATACAAATTTTCGAAAATTTCGCGTAATAACGCGTAAGTTTCGCGTTATAACGCGAAGTTTCGCGATATAACGCGAAAGTTTCGCGATATAACGCGAAAATGTCGCGTAATAACGCGTAAGTTTCGTGTATAACGTCAAAGTTTCGCGTTATAACGCGTAAGTTTCGCGATATAACGCGTAAGTTTCGCGTTATAACGCGAAAAAATAAATTTCTCAGCTACCACTTGAGCTCAATAGGCTTTCGTATATTGATATATGGATGGTCGTTCTAAGCCGACTGCGATTGTCATTCAAGCTCGTTGGTTCATGTGTAGTCTTTTTTGTCGTGTTTGGTGTTTCTTGTCAGTTTTGAGTATATTTCTGTGTATGTCTACTTTGTGTATCTTCTTTACCTCATTTCTATTAGGGTGTTTCGTTTCTGTACGGGTCTTGTTTGAGACCCCATCCCTTCTTTCGTACAATCAGGTGGCATATTTTGAAGAAGATCATAACTGAGAGCTGTAGTACTATGAAGATCCGTTCGTACGACTCTTCATACATTCTTGTACGTATATCTTATATATATATCATTGCCAGGCTAACGAGAAAATTCTTATACTTACCTGTACATGCATAATCATAGATAACAATTGAATGGGACATTTGCAAATAAACTCTGGCTCATGTTCTGCAGCAAATTAGCATCCTTCAAAGACTTTAAGTTGTACAGTTTCTCAATGAATTATATGAGTTACCCGGTATCTCTATGACCATATTGCATGATGCAATGATGAATTTGCATTATAGACCAGACATGCACGTTTCGGGTACTTAACCCTTGTCAGTGATCCTCAATCTTAACAATGTAATACGGTCAAAGATTGTGGAAGTTATTATGTCTAAATATTTAACGTCTTCAAATTCATTAGCATCATTTAAGAGCAGATAAATTTACGGCATGGACCAGACATGCACATTTCGGGTAAGAAACCCTCCGTAAGACGTAGCAGGATGGATGAGATATGATGCTACAGGACATACATTCATTGGATTTTAATAAACAAAAGATAATACACACATCTTCAGGCATGAAGAAATGAGAACTTCTAAGTATTCCCTTGTGACAAACACATTCCATAGTTTTAATTCGTTGAATGCAAGCAGGGGATGCTGACTCTTCCTAGGTACCTTGTCTCACCCCCTTATTGGGAGTTTGCTTCTGTTCATATCATGAATTTGTTTGTTTCTTTGCTTTAGTTCCTGTTTTATCATAAATTTGTATGACATTCGGTTAATGCATTTCGAATTTTCCATTTTGTTTTCTATGTTGGGATATGGTTCTTGTCCATATTTGTAATGTAGAACGTTGAATTATGTTAAGATGTACTACATTTCGACCAGTGAACTACTGGGTTCACATCTTCCTTAGCGTGAATTAACAGAATATTACTCACATCTTCCTTAGCGTGAATTAACAGAATATTACTATTGTCACCCACCATTCAGAAGTTACGCATATAGAAGTTATTGGTGTGACATGTATGAAAGAAATACTCAGCCATCGTATTTACTAGGGTCACTCCTTTTATTGAGTAATTCTTTAAGCAATAAATAGATGATGACTCTATCTTTTTTACTTGGATGACTATGTTCGTTGTTTTATGCATTCTGGATATGCTAAAATGAATATTGTTCATTGCATAGCTTAATTTTTTAATTATTTCTTCAAAAAGTGTTTTCTGAAATTCAATATTGAATGACAAATATGGATAATGACCATATCCCTGTATACAGCACAAAATCGATAATTCAAAAATCAGAAACCGAAGGCATACAAAATCAGGACAAAACAGGAACCAAAGCAAACAAACAAAAACCTCCACCATATGGAAAGAAGCGAACTCCCGATATGGGAGTGAGACCAGGTGCCCAGGAAGAGTAAGCATCTCCTGCTTGCATGCAACACCCGTCGCTTCAATTCGGTAGAACTGTCACATCCGGTTACTTCCATTTTGGAAGATATAGAGTACAATCTTTGGTTGGATGGTTCAAATGGTCTATGACAGAATATCATCCACCATTCTTGAGAGTGGAACATCATAGTGTATGACGAGTTCCCCACATCGACCGTAGAACTTCCTCAGTGACGATGTTAGTCGGTCACAAACATATCCCTGACTGAGAAGCTTATCCGAAAGACGCCTAGCTCTCAGAACAAAATCCGTATATTTGGCACTTGCTCTGGCATAGCGTATCAACTGAGATATGAACACGCCATAAGCAGGCGATGAAGGGATGTTGCCACTCAGAAAAGGAAAGTTTGTAATGCTGAAATTGAAGTCGTCACGTTTGTCATAGAGTGAGGTGTTCATGTGACCATCAGTGTCGTAGGACAACACCATGTCCAAATAGGATGCTGAATTATTTGTCTCTGTGGTTTCTCTGACTTCAAGCTCCGAAGGATAGATACTGCTCAGGTAATCCGCGAATTTTGGATTATTGATGGACAACACATCGTCTATGTATCTGTAAGTGAAGTTAAAGTCAGAAGCTAAGTATCTTTTTATCATTTCATGAACATTACTCACCCACAAGATACCATATTCCTCCCCTGTTACATGCCATGGGTCCACCAGAATCTTTCTGCAATATATAGAAAAAAACATTTAAGTATTCACAGTTTGTGAGTTTAAAGTATTTGAGCATTCATGATTGATAGAAGCTTTCTGTAATATATAGATAAAACATTGTTAAAGTATTCATGACATGTGTACACGTTATCCGGATAACCACATCATTTGCCACTAACGTAGCAGATGGCCATCCTAAGTCGGTAACGATTGTTCATTGGTACCTGTCCTATTTGTGTCTCTTTCTGTGGATATATTCACTGTGTTTTCACTAGGAGGTTTTGATGTTTTGCTGTTGGTGCTGCAACCTTGTTGAAGATCCCCTCCTTTCTTTTATGGCAATTAACAAAATCTTTATCTCAAATTTTTAAGTAGAGTTTCGATATCGGAATTTTCACTGACAGCAGACCCAAAAGTCGGTCTAAACTTTGGTAAACTCTACCCAATAGTCAGTCAGCTCACCATGACAAATCACCATCGAGTAGTAGAAGTTTATGCATTCGTTAAGGGAGGGGATCTTCTGTGGACAATTTTCAAGATCTTCTTTCTTCAATTCAGTTATGTTCCTTAGCCGAATATTTGCTGTCGAATAAGATTAAGTAATTAGGTGTAGGTTTGCTAGAGATAAAGAGAGGAGATCTTTGTTGGAGAAAAGGAAGAGATTGATATTGAGAGAAAGATGATAAAAGAGTTGGCGAGAAGAAATGAGTGTGTCATCTTTGGAACAGCAAAAATGAAAAAGATCAGGACAGAGATGGAGAGAAGGTTTATACAGAGGGATGGAAGGACAAAATGGACAAACCAAACAAGCGTCATGTCCACCAGCTGAGTATCCTGCACATAACATGGATACTTTGTCAAAGCCTAGGTTAGGGTAATCACTCAAACACTGGTCCTGAGACAGTATGGGTTTGTATACTTCCTGTAGTTTATCCATAGTTTCACCACCTATAAAGGACAATGTTATGTTATAGTTAATTCACTAATGCAAACATAGACAAAGTCTAAAGGAGAGCGCAGTTATGTATCTTCAGGTTTGCTTACTTTCGTTCAATTAAAAATAATGAGGGGTTAGCTTGATTTTTTATTTCAAATCCAGACTGTTCTTCCGGATGTGCATGCGCCCTCAAAACGTAAACACGTCATTTCCTTTTCGTGACGAAATTTAGGTACCTTAGTGTACAGTAATAGAGGTTCATGAAGGGTGAAGATAAGGGGTATTCACCTTTTTTTCCTTTTTGGAGACATATTATCTATGAGTTCAATCTCTATTACATTTGTTACCCTTCATCATATATAATTCTTTTTGTCTAAGTTTATCGAAACAACGCGAATGGGGCTATTTCTATTATAAATCTTATTCTCCCTATTCACAAATTCGGTGTTTATAGTCCTACAGCCGTAGTCGTGTCCGGTCTATTTGCCTCTACGTTTTCCGTATTTTTGTTTTTCGCAAATACATTTTCTTTGGCCATCAGTTTTGAAGTGAGTTATGGTTTTTCCTATTACATATTCAGTTTCCTTGTGATAAAAGCCATGGTAACCAAAATATTTGACATTGTGACCTTGACCCTTGGGTTTGAGTTACTTTTGAAAGTCTTCAATCTAAGTTATAACAACTGCATGAACTAAGCGATAAGCAAAAGGGCTTTTATATTTTTGCATGGGTATTCGTTGCTGAGAAACAATCTGACTTGAAATCTAGTTTTTTCTATGTCATATTGACCTTAATGTTTGATATTCTTTTAAAGAATAAAAACACAAACACTCAAATGTACACTCAATGTGTGTTTTTATTTTGAACTTATTATCAATATCATCCCTTCCCTCTGGAAGAAATATTTCAAGCTGCTACTTTTTAAGAAATTAAACTTGGGCATAATAAATTTTTAAAAGGTAACAGAAAGTGCCTTAAAATTTCATATCTGTATTTCGTCTTTGATCTGTACATATATTTCTATCTTAGTTTGCATTTTTCTGTACTTTACCTTCCATGTTTGAAACCTCTAAGATGTATCAGCTTTCATTTCCTGAAAAACTGCTTAAACTCCTTTTGAATCGATAAGCTTCGTCCCCTTTATTAGTCGAATTAAATGTACTTGACTTCCTTACTGTTAAAATGGTTTAGTTTGTCTAAAAATATACATGGATATGTCTTTTTTCTTGATGCCCAAGTCTATTAGTCTATTACTATATCTCCCAAAATTATACTCATGCAAGTATCTAGAAAATATCATTAGGTTAAGGTCCAGGTCGACAAGATTCAGTCTGTTGTTATAGACGTATACCTTGATAGAGCAGAAAAAGCAACTTTTTCCATGTTACAAGAGCGAGAGATAAGTAGGTGTTTTCTAAAATTTGTTATCACTCTTGGACCAAACTCAAAGCCCATGAACAAGATTTGACATGTTGAATTTTATCAAGTTTCCATAGAACTGTTGCGACGGATGTTGCATGCAATCAGGAGACTGACTCTCCCCGGGCACTTGCTCTTACTTTGGAGCGTTGTTCATTCAGGGGTTCGCAACCGTTCCGATGGGAATTCTCACGATTTGGCCTTGCCTTCTCGACTTTTAGACTGAATAACTGATCGGTACTTCTTTGAAGTTTATTAAGGTTTTGGTCAAGGCTGACAAGATGAGTTTCAGTCTGTTGTTATAGATGTATACCTTAAAAAAAGCAGAAAAACCTAATTTTTTCCAAGTTACAAGAGCGAGAGATACGTTGGTGTGCTCTAAAATTTGTTATCACTCTTGGACCAAGCTTAATGCCCATGAACAAGATTTAATTGACATATTGAATTTTCTTACTTACCTACACTTGTGGTTCCCCATCCAGTTACGACACAGCTTTCTCCGACTGTGTACATGTCACGTGTTACACATATTGGAGAGACTCCGTCATTAATATTCACTTTTTCATCCAACCAAATCAGTGCTATGTCATTTGCAAAGGTTACGGGATCAAAGTTGGGATTAACTAATACTGATGATACATTGAACTCTTGATAATAAGACTCATAATCGGCGTATGCGCGGCTGTATACGCCCAGACGAACCTTCCATCGGGTAAGGTCTCGTGAAAATCTGTAAATTTCAAAAACAATTTCATTAATTTTTTTTCTACTCAATCCTTGTATTAAAAAATTCAGTGTGGAAAAGTAAACTGATAAGGTTTTTTTTCTAATATTTCTACACAAGAGTGTTCAAATTCAAGTATATTAAACAGTCAGGGATATCACTGAATTCAGTCCTCTTTGGCAATGACTGATATTCATAATTTATTTTTCGATTTCCTTCGTAAATAAAGACGATCAAAGATATTCATTTAGCGAACTGATAGAAATTAGTCACACAAAAATGATTGAATTCCGTCATATTCAAAAGATTGTCGATTTCATTGTCTTTACTAACTTTTCTAGGGAAATCTAATTCAATTGATTTGTAGTACTTTCTATTCTGCACCAAAATAAATACCTAAAATGAAAATGCGCAGGAAAGAGAATTTAGAAATACAAATGCGCGCAAAATGTATGGCATTCAGTAATTTTGAGGTAAAGCAGCAAGTAAAGTAAAAATCAAAATTACTGATGTCTGTCATTTCTGAAAAAGTACTGAAATCAGTGATGCCCCTGACTGTTAACAAGTTGAAATTGATTTCAAGTGTAGTGTGTATCAATTTTCCATTACATGAACCAAATAGACATTATCGTAAAAGGGTCTATGGGTTCGTACTTATTTTCTTGCTTTGAAGTATGATACTCTTAAAACTGAAGATACATGTACCACTTGTCGCCATCTTTATGACTATTTGTTTCTATGTATCATGTATAGGGAGAGGGCTTTACATAATGTTGGTAAAACTTGTTGCCCAATCCCTTTTCGTTTTATTGAAATAAGATATGTTTAAACTTAAACTTAAAACTATTGAAAAACTGTTGATGATCGTCCTAGCCTATGGTTCTTCCTGTCATTCTTACAGTTGCAAGGTGCGAAACTCTGTGATCTCTATTTCCCAATTCTAATAATTTTTTATTAGATCGATTAACTTTATAAATACCATGTAACCAGTATCCTTCGCCATTATCAAATTTCTCGATTTTAAAGAAAAATCACAATTCATTTTTTTCGCGAGCATAATTTTTTTCAAGAAAATTAGTTCAAATAGACTTCTTCTGGTTTTAAGGCTAATTTGGAATTTTAAATGTCTTCAAATTCAATAGCAGCATTCACATGATTTGAGAACAGATCAATTTGCTTCATGGACCAGACATGCACGTTTCTGTTACTTAACCCTCGTCAGTGATCCTCAATCTAAACGTTGTAATATGGCTAAAAATTATTATGTCCAAATTTGTATCGAAAGACGTAGCAGTAATTCATATTTTGAATAGTAAAAACTATTCAAAAACTGTTTGAAAATCGTTCTAGCCTATGGTTCTTCCCATCATTCTTATAGTAACAAGGTACGAAACTATTTCCAAATCCAATCATTCTATTTTTTAGATCGATTAAGTTTATAAATACCATAATCAGTATCCTTCGCCAATATCAAATTTCTCGATTTTAAAGAAAAATCAAAATTAATTTTTTAAAGGAAAATTATACCAACAGTAAAGCATCTGGTTTAAAAAGATAGTTTGGACTTATAAACGTCTTCAAATTCAATAGCATTATTTAAGAACAGATGAATTTGCAGCATGAACCAGACATGCACGTTTCGGGTACTAAACCCTCGTCAGTGATCCCCAATGTAAACAATGTAATATTACAAAATCCTCAATCTTAACAATGTTATATGACCAAAGAGTGTGAAAATTATTATGTCATAAATGTACCGAAAAACGTAACAGGATGGATGGGAAATGATGCTACAGGACCCACGTTTTAGAAATTTCAAGAGTGTTTTATTTAAGGAATTTTTGAATGCGTTGACATTGTTGAGGAGCCTGACGATATGAAGTTTTCTTTCGCAAATTCTCATCACTCGGCAATAAAACGAAATATATTACCTAAGAAAAATTTTATATGGTAAGCAAATTAGTTATTAATGAAAATAAAACCTTTCAAAACATACTGAACACAATGTGCAGCTGTAATTACGAGGTAAGTACCATTGTTACTCTTAACCAAAGTTCCACCGCAATGAAGTATTCCGTCATATTTCAGTAGTGCCTGCAATAAAGAAAGAAAAAAAAAACCAGTTCATGCACATAGACAAGTTTGATGAATATTCTCGCCCTTTCCGACACCATTTTTATGTTCGATTTTAACGATGCTCTGCTGGCTGAAGCAGCCCGATCGACATTCAGAGATGATAGGTGATCGGGATCCAGTATTCTACCCACCATGGTAGTTGGTACTTCTGTCTTCTATCCACCATGAAGTGAGAGTGCAATCCTGAACGATGTACTGGAATGAGGCTGTTGATCGGTCAGGCTCCTTCTGTTGATACCAGGATGATTTCAACGGTATACATGTATAAGGCAATTGATGATCCTGGCGCGGTTTTGATTGAAGTTCAGTCTACCTATGATCATCCTATTCTTACCATATCATCATAAAAGACAGGTTGTGGAATTTTCAAAGAAATATACTTTGCTGCATGTAATGGTTCTCATTCTACTAGAAAGTGGTAACTAGTTTATGGAAGCGGAATCATAATACTAATTTGTAAATTTCCCAAATTTACATTTAGACTTGTAACAGGAAGAAAACACAAGTAGAACCAATGTTATTAAAGTTTTTGTTTTACTGAGCTTTCTGTAATTTACACTCTTGTTAGGCAAGAAAACAAACAGAAAACAGGATAAGGAATTCTCCAAAAGGGATTAAAAATGATAAAACGAAATTGAAAAGAAAATCTTCAAGCAACCGGGATAATGCTGGAATATTTTTATAAATAAAATATTTATTATAACATGAATGGTGAACTCGATTTAGATATTTCTGGTCTCATAAGATACCCTGAAAGAATTTAGTTGAGAGAAAAATTGATGTATATGAATGTGCTGAATTTTAATCAGTTCTCCAAAGAGGTTCCCTCAAGGGGATTTAATACGAAATATTTTCTCTTAATGGTTAAAGATACCAAGCAATGTTTTAGTTTGTTTGTTTTTTTGCTTTGGTATCCCGTTTTTTTTTTTTTTTTGGTTTTTGTTTGTTTTGTTTGTTTGCTTTGGTTCCTGTTTTATCCTGATTTTGTATACCTTCGGTTTCTGATTTTCTGAATTATCGATTTTGTGCTCTATACAGGGATATGGTCATTATCCATATTTGTCATTGCAATGTAATTCATTGATCAGAAGTAAAAGTAATGTGATGTTTTTACTAATAATTGTCAATATTGAAATATATGCCTTTTGTTCTATTGTTAAATTTCAGTGCACTCTATGCGCATTTCAACAAGTCAATTCTCATCAGTGATACTCGTGGCCCAGAGAGATGAAATCCAAATATTATTAATATGAAATTATGAAGAGCAAAAATCTACACGTGACATAAAATTTCTGCCAAAGAACCTACTAAGGATAGGGCTATGCCATAAAGGAAATACCTCCTAAGTTTTAGAAAAATAAATAAATCTTTGTGCCGGAAAATCTACACATATAGTCCAAGCATATAAAATAAAAGGTAAAAAGGTAAAGATATAGGGGCTTATAGTCCCCTATCGCATGAGCCTTACGCGACTTCTACAATCACCTCCCTCGTGAGAGCTGTACAATCCAGTGTAGTCTCAACTCTCTAGTGATTATAAAACAAACTTTTTTCTTAAAGAAATGTGTACATACCATCCAAGGCCAGCTCCATGGACGAACTTCTATTCCTCCAACAATCCTTTTCGAGGGAAAACTGGTCGACGTAGGCCATGGTTGCAGCTTCTGGACCCCACAAGTCTCATTACTTGGTAACGATGATTCACATATTTGCATTGATAAAACTGAAAAGATACATCTTAAAAATTATAATTCTCTTCGATAGAATTGTCATACTCAGTAACAACTGAGTGACCTCTTAGACATATTGATCAAATGTTTCTGACTTCCAACCTAAATAGGGAATCTACAGTATATACTGTATTATACTCAACTATGACACAGAAAAAAATCATGAATCAATTATATTAATCGGAATTCGAAATGAAATTTTAACAACATGATGTTAAATATAAATTTAAAAGATGAAAAGGGAATGATCTCCAGCATGACCACCCTGCATTCGACCAGCGAAATGAACCCACAAGAAAGTGACACATAAAAACTCCAAATCTTAAAAAGACACAACAATATTCACTAGAACTTCATACAAAACAATGGTAACAGACGTACAGAAACATTAAACAATGATGACAATGCATAAAAGGAAGGTGACCAATGTGCACCCGGCGCCGACTTTGGACGGCCATCTGCTTTTAGCAAATAGTGTGGTTATCCAGATTACGTGCACACAATCCTCCCACTTATCCGGATACACAGAGGTTTCCATAGACACACGATTGTTGTATATACATAAAACTTCTCACTGTAAGGTGACATCACTAACAAGACAGTTAAACACAGCGGCCTCTTATAACCATAGATTCTATGTAAATGGATCTGAAAAATTAACAGTCTGTGCTCAACTGGCTGGAGCTCAAGATCAATCACCCGAGAAGTCTGACCAACTTTCGGATAGGACAAAAGAAAAAGCAGTTCAAGATCCCAAAGCAAGTGATGATGAAAGCTACAAATATGCTCTACCATTTCAACAGTTTCTTATTTAAGTAACATTGAGGCGCTCAGAGGGTCTTTTTATATTGTTACTTTCCATTTTATCAATAAATGTTGTAGATATTCTAGAATACTTATTTTTCCTTCTGGCGTATGTATACACGTTATCCTTTTTTAAAATACTACCCCGTATCCTGATTATTAGTACATACCTAGGCTGATACTTAAATATGAGACAGGGGATTTTTCCCAGATCGATTAGAGGCTTGATTAAAGATTACAGAGACATGAGTAGACTTAAAAGACGAGAAGTCAAACAGTATTAGAATAATAATACGGATGTGTTCCAACTCTATACCTTCTTGACGAAAATTTTAAACCAATTTATTATGCACCATAAATACGATTTTATTGAAAATTTGGGTGTCTCAGTGGTTTGCTATGCGAAGTGCTACTGAGTCCAATTTGTGATGTTAGATGTGCAAAGACTATCATCATTCACCAGCTATACGTCTAGGAAGACCTCTGGGGGATGTTCACACGTAATCTAAATAACTACGCCATTTGCCTTAATGACCGCCGAAAGAAGATGACGCGTGCAAAATGGTATGTTGGTATAATGCATTCCTGTTAGAAATATTTCTTCCTGACGGAAGGGATATAAATATAAGGGATATGGATATGAAATAAAAGTATTTATGTATTTGAGTGTTTATATTTTAATTATTTATTATAGCATTCCTGTTTCATGACAAATATGGATAATGACCATATCCCTGTATACAGCACAAAATCGAAAATTTTGAGAATCAGAAACCGAAGGCATACAAAATCAGGATAAAACAGGAACTAAAACAAACAAACAAAAACCTCCACCATATGAAAAGAAGCGAACTCCCGATATGGGAGTGAGACCAGGTGCCCAGGAAGAGTAAGCATCTCCTGCATGCAACACCCGCCGCTTCCATTCGGTAACTGTCAAACCCGGTTACTTCCATTTAGGAAGACATAGAGTACAATATTTGGTTGGATGGTTGTTCAAATGGTCTATGACAGATTATCATCCACCGTCATCATATTTTGTAGCGTGTGCTTTGTTTGTTGGACTGTTCTGTGTTGCTGTGTGTATCTTTGTGCTCTGTTGTAGTTTGAAGTTGTTTTTCTGCTGTTTGTTGGACTGTGTGGTATTGTTGTGTTTATCTGGATCACGTGTTGTTGGTTGAAGTTGATCGTTGCATGTTAAATGTCTTCAAATTCAAAAGCATCATTTATAAACGGATAAATTTCCAGCATGGGTTAGGCATGCACGTTTCGGGTACTCAACCCTCGTCAGTGATCCTCAATCTAAACAATGTAATATGGCCAAATAGGGTGAAAATTATTATGCCAAAAATGTACCGAAAGACGTAGCAGGATGGGTGGGATCTGTGTTCCGATGTGGTCATCTAGGGTCACTGCTGATTGACCATGAGTCCCCCGAGTGCATATGTAGCCAAGTCCGATTAGCTTCGGTTGACCGTTTCTTCAAACGCATTCGGAAATTTCTGTTAACATCGTTTTCTCAAAATTAATGAAAAGTGGATCCCGTAGCATCAAATCCCACTCATCCTGCTACGTTTTTGTTGCTGTTGTACACAACTTTCATCCTCTTTGGCCTTTTCCTTTTTTGGATTGAGGATCACTGACGAGGGTTAAGTACTCAAAATGTGCATGTCTTGTCCATGCTGCAAATTTATCTGTTCTTAATTGATGCTATGAATTTGAAGACGTAATGTATGATATAGATAAAAAACGTTTGTATTTGGGTGTTTGTGTTTTTATTTATAGCATTCCTGTTTCATATTTTGTTGAGTCTGTTTTGTTTATCGGACTGTAATGTTGTGTTTATCTTGATGCTGCAACCGAGATACCCCAATTTCTTCAAAAAAGGCAGCGAAAACCAAAATTTGAAAATAAACATCAAAGAAGTATCTATCAATTATTCAGTCTCAAAGTCGAGAAGGCAAGGCAAAATCATTATAACTTCCATTGGAATGGCTGCATACCTAGGAATGAACAACATTCCGAAGTGAGACCAGTTGCCAGTGTAGAGTCAGCGTTTCCTGAATGCATGCAACACCCGTCGCAACAGCTCAATGAAAACTTGTGAAATTCGATGACTGTCTCGATGTACATATTAGGTAAATATATATTTCTTGTTTGGTGATGATGACAGCCATTCAATCGCAATCTAGAATGTCACTGATCATTCTGGGATTCTGGGATCTGATATGAGTTTATTATATCCGCGTAGCGACAGAAGAACATTGATATTCCCCAATTTACGTATCGTCACAGAGCAAACAGATAAAAATATGATCCGTTGTAAAATCTAGAAAGGCAGTGCGCGTGGCTATATGACTCATTCATATTCTCAAGCCATTTTAAAGTAAATGCATTTATACCTAAACAAGATTTATCAATCTGATATTGAACTTAAATTTCATTAAAATGTTACGTAAAGTAAATATTTTTTGTTTTGTAAGTGAGAAATAAAAGAAAAGACAAGCAGATCATAGTTTCGAAAAAAAACCCTCTAAATTTCATCGATATACTTCTTAATAGCAGTTCTCTGTAAGGACCAAAATAATTTCAATAGCACATGGAAACAGCATGTCCAATTTTTGAGATTTTTGGTGTGGAAGGTGTATATGATGTACTGAGACAAAAATTAACATTCTTTTTACAAATTAAGTTTTCGTTGCCATGGATACCATGTTTGAAATTTTACGGATCGGTTGAATACTTGTAACATGGCACTTTCACAAGGCTCGTTTCCATGGTAACATCTATTGTAGTCAACTGAAATTTCCTTAATTTTTCTCTTTATATCTTTAATAGTATAAATATTACACAAGAAGTATGTTTCTGCCCACTATTCTCTTTGTCAATATGCTCAAAATGAAGGCAAAAACCTGTTTTGAAGAGGCCCTTTTTAAGACCGAAAAAGCTCCTAATTTAACATGATTTTGCTCAAATTTAAGGGCAAATAATCTGAAATGTCAGGCTAACTTGATTTCTACTGCCAATTATCATTAAAGTTTAATCCTCAATCGTTAAGAAAATGTTAAAATTTGAGTGGGACCTCTTCACAATTTTATTCAAAAGGGTATAAAAAATGGTTACCATGGTGACATTCTGGTCAGTGTTATTACACATAGAGTCATTTACTGGTAAATTTTCAGCTGTCCGTTATATATTTTTAAGCATTTTTTTATCAGTGCATATTTAAAATCACCTTAAATTCTTTCTAGGTCACAGCACCCAATGTCAAGGTCATATTGAATGTAATTCACAAAATTTGGCAAAATTCTGTGATTTTTCAAAAATATGAGAGGCAGTTACTCAAAAATCATGTGGTATTGAGTAAAACAAACACATACATTGTGATTTTGGATATATCCCCTATTTATTGACCAAAGTTGCAAAAAATCTCAAAATCAATGACATCCTTAATTTTTAGCTAGTAGTTCATACATACATATAAAAAAATGTGAGATTATCATGATTTTTGTCTGGGGCTTATTTTTTTAGGAGAAATGTTCTGAACTAAAAATTGTAAATGTTTTTCAATCTATCGGTCCTAATTTTAGAAAGAAGTATTTTGGATACAAATAAATGACAGTCAAGCCTAAATTTAGTAACAATAAATAACAACAAAAATGCAAATTTTATTGAAATTGGAACCTATGCTTTTATTGACCTTGAACTTAGAGTCAATGACCTTGACAAATTTTTGAATTGCTCAAATAAAGAATAATTTATTCTGTTGTCCTTACATAAAGCTTAAGCAATATAAGTTATTTAAACCATGCTAAAATCAGTTTGAAAAGATATAGTCATCATGTGTCAAATAAAAAGTTGCCATGGCAACCATTTTTGACCTCAAAATGTAGGAAAACAAAACAAGGTCCCACTTATTTTTTTTCAGTGATTATATTTGTCACATGAAATCTATTTTGTTCTGATAAAAGTGATGGCGTTATCAGCCTGACATTTAGTGTTATTTTTGCTTAAAAATGGTGAAAATTGGACAAAAATAGGCCTTTATTTTGACTTTATTTTATGGCAATTTTTGACTGATTTTGATTAGATAGGATCCGGCTAATTGAAAGAAATGTCAAAAAATTGTTATTTTTCCTAAAAATAGAGGTTTTAAAGATTATAAGTTAATTATACTAATTAACTCTGACAGTGGTTTCCATGGCAACATAATAACCAAAGATGACTCATTTGACAATTTTTTAGTGCTATAAATAGACAGACATCGTTTCCATGGCAACCGGAATATTTACTTTCAAAAAATTGTTAATTTTGTATTCAGGGCATTATACATACCATTTATAAAGAAAATCATGAAAATCCATGACATGCTGTTTCAAAAATACGTTGGTCCTTACAGAGAATTGATATTAATTATCATAAAGTTAGATAGAAAACTGTACGTACCAACTACCAGGAGAAGGAAAATTAAATTCCAAACCGACATGTTGTTATTCAGGACTTCAGAGTGCTAAGGAACTATTAGGAATTATTTAACGATCAGTTAGAAGATTGAAAGGTACAGATAGGGACATGATCAACTTATCTTCACATTAGATTGGCACGAATAAAGTCACGTAGTAAGAGTACATTATAATGAGCTATCGGTAAAGAATTATTATTATCTATTTTCCTTTAGAAATTTAAAGAATGAGATCTCCAACATGACTCCGTTGCAGCACCCACAACAAAACACATAACAAACCAAATGCACAAATGAATGAGCCAAAGTTAAAAAGGGATAACAAAGCGACAGAGAAAATTAATCACTAAACGACATAACCCCCCCATAAAAACAATAACAAACAAAAACAAAACACCCCCCCAAACAAACATTAAACACTGAACACATAGGACTTCACAGAAATCAGTGTGACATATGGGCAAGCGCTGCCGACAAAAAACGGCCATCTTAAATATACATGGTAAATTATCAAGTTAACGTGCGTGCAACCTTCTCACTTGTTCGGATATCAAGGGGTCTCGAAGAAGAACGATCAATATATATATGTAATACCCCCCTCACTGTAATATGATGACACAAATATGACAGCAAAAAGCAGTGGTTTAGTAACGAACAGATGAATATATAAAAGGATGTCAAAAGTATAGGGGCGTACTAATTCAGTCCATATTCTTTCGGCTGGAATTTAGCTCATGCATGCAATGGCCCAAGGAATCTTAACAGCTCTCATGTTGAACAGGAGGTCAGGGCCCTATCATTTCTGTTTGGATGTGGACAAGACCCCTCATGGACTCCAGTTGTCACAGTTTGTAAGTGTGCAACACCTACAAACATAGTTCAGCCTACACAATGAATTAGACTACGTTTGCAATACTTGTCACTACAAATGTGATAGCCATTCACCTAGTTTTTATACCTTGGATTCCTGTGTCTACCATCTTCTTATCCACTGTAATTCTTACATGTATAATACTGATATTTTATGTGTACGCCTTGGGGGACCTTTGCGTATCTTGATAAATGTGAGGGGTGTACACAGGTAACCCGGATATCTACCGTACAAATTGACGCCGGATCCACATTGTTATCTCAACAATGGTCATTCATTTCCAATGTATCGTCTTTGATTTTTGTTTGACCGTTTGGTGTTGAGGTTGCTGTGTGTTTGTTGTTTGTTGTTTGATGTAGTTTTATTGTCCGATGTTTGTTGTTTATTAAGATCCTGTAGGTGTGTTCCGCTGTGGTCTCAGTGTTGGAGATACTCTCCATATCCACTAGTCAAACTCAGAATCTTATTCAAAAGATCGATTGTAATTATTCTGTTAGTTATAGGGTTTGTTTCTTTCATACTTCCTACTCAAAGTAGGTGTGTAATTTTGGACATATTTGAAGCTTACTTTTGGTAGGAAAAATGACAGATACAAATCTAATGTAATATGTGTTATATTGTCTTTACTTTTTCTTTATGTTCGAAGTAGAACAGCACGTGTGACGTCACCATCATACTACAACGCCATTGAGTGAAACTAGTATGAGGCGTGATAAATTGTAATAATGTTACTAGAATGGACCAGACTATTACACTATTGATATAATTTCAATAACAAACAAAAACATCCCATAAAATGCAGGGCAGGGAAGGTGATAAATTTTTCTATTAATCTGAATAAATAACAGGAGCTGGGTATCATGTACAAACAACATTTTGCATTTTTGTGCGAGTTTTATTAATAACAGTGAATATTACCGGTTACATTAGAACCGTTATGATATAAAAACAATGATATTGAACATTTTGAAAATCTTTAAAACTACTCTTCGTAAAATATTGTGCAAAGTTATGAAAATGTAACCTCGCTACAAATAAAATGACACACATTAACACTGTATTACACAATTGTGGCCCTTTGGCCTTCATCAAGTGTAAAAACAAGAATGTATATGTTAGTGAAGTAAAATCTGGTCTTTGCATTATATGCGTCCATGTAAAGCAATGAATTTTAAAATGAAATAATGAACTCTTTTAAATGAACTCTTATAATACAGAGGATGGAGTTTTCTTATTTAGAATATACATTGTCGTCAATTCATTTGATAAAGGCCAAAGGCCGAAAATTCAAATACATGTACTTAAATCTGATTGTGGTTTTGTTTGAATCATATCTTCCATTCCGAAGATAAATGTGAATTTAACAAAAAATGCTAATAATTAATATTTTTCTTAACATTCCTTGTAAACTAAGCATAAGCACTATTGTAAAAATTTTGCAGCAATATCCTATTTCAGACCTCCTCATAATTCGCATGTAATATCAATAATAACAAAACAAAATCTAGTGTAATCTTCTAATACATTTAGAGATAATTAAGTTAAGTCTTTATACGATTTTGTACAAGCTTGACATGCCATTTTACACTTTCACGGTCACATATCACCTGATACGCAAATGCTATTTTCCAAGGAATCCCCTTTAAATTTAAGTCTATTCTTGAACACAATACATAACCATCATATAATTGATAATGATGGTCGTATGACAGGCTTAAAATTAATTCATATAAATTAGATTTAATCTGGGCCCTACCTTTTCTGACAAGGTATGGGCAAGAACCCTCATGGACTCATGTCGTCACAGTTTGTAAGTGTGAAACTCCCACAAACGTAGCCCGGGCTACACATTAATTCAGACTGTCCAAGTTTAGAGAGTTTTATCTGCTTAGAAGCAATGCCTGTCACTTCAAATGTGATATTCATTTACCTAGTTTTTTAAACCTGGGTTCCTGAAAAATGCCTAAAACCTAGATAAAATCATGAGAGGGGTTTGTAAAAACAAGTCGTATGATGATAAAATGATAAAAGTTCAACCCGATGTACCATTTTCAAAGAGAAGGAAAAAAGTATTGACCAATTAAAAGTATATTATATGCTTATAATAGACTTTTTTCACCGTGACGAACTTAGCACTTCGCACTTCGAACTTCGCACTTTAATTTCATAAGTGGGTTGCCGGAAAAAGCGTGACAGTTGTACAGGAAATCCAATATACCATTCCATTGAGTATACTAATCAAAATGAAGATTACTCCGCTTATGAGTTTATACGTGAACGGCAGCTACACCACTTTTTCTTCAATGTTCGAAGTGCGAAGTTCGAAGTGCGAAGTTCATCACGATGAAAAATGTCTAATTATGAATATAGTGAGTGATAGATTAATATGAAAAATACTTCGATCTACATGAATACTGAATATCGTGAATCAAGATTCTGAGCAAGTGAAAATACAAAAAAAAAAACATATATAAGATAAATTCATTATCTGTTGATAAAATGCATCAATAATAGGGTCCAAATAGCCGTTATCACAGTCCATCTTCGTGAAATATTAACGAAATTTGAATTTCCCGCGTTGCATTTATTTTGGGCACAAAAGCACATGTGTCCATGTCTAGGCCTGGATTCCTCCACACAGACTTCGTTGATTATCATATTGATTTTAAGGCTGTCTGAACAAGTTCGTTGATATTCCATCATACCTGAAATAGAAATCAGATGTAAAAAGTCTTCAAAGTAACCGCATCATTAATCAAAACATGTCAAATTTACAGAATGGACCAGACATGCACGTGTCTGATACAGAACCCTCGTCATTGATTCTAAAGCCAAAACAACGAGTATCCAAACAGTGATAACATATTCAAAAGGTTACAAAAAAGTGGAGGGAAGGATGCGTAATGACCCATCTTTAAAAAAAAGTTCATAATGTCGAAGGGCTCCAACTCTATACCTTCTTAAAGAAAATTCCAAACTAATTTCCATGCACCAGACACGTGATTCGAATATTAAATTCTCATTAGTGATGCTTCTAGCGGAGCCCCCAAAAATCATTTCAGTAGCGACCTCTTTAATTGTTTGCATTTAGATTTGTATATTTACATTACAGAGAGTGTAATTTAATGATCAGTGAATTTTGAATACTTGTTAAGTAACAGTGGTCATTTAGCATTGTACTACTTTTAAAGAATGAATCTACTATAATATACTACATTCTCAACAAGATGCTAAAATTGCAATTACCATAGGCATGTGATCATGGTTTGTGACGCAGGCTTAATCTCATATTCAAGCTAACAATTAACCGAAGGAGATGAGCGGAGTGATTATCTAATGTAAAAGGTGAGATTAAGTGGACAAAAAGCCTACGCTCACACAGAAGAATACGCCCGTTGAGATTAATAAGTCATTATTCAGTTCACGTGAAAAAAAATCTAAGTTCCATGACTCTGTAATGACAAATAGGCTATCCTAAAATTTGATAATTGGCGTCTCAACCAATATTCTTATCATGAATTACAAATATCATGAAAAACACCAAAAGGACCTTGACCTTTGACCTGTGACCTTCAGAATAAATAGGATTCTTTGTTTACTTAATCCACATGGTTAATTTGAAGTTCCTAGCTCAGCTGGTTTGGACACTACCTTGTTTACAAGGGAAACAACATGATGTACATATTGAAATCCCCCTTTCCCTTACGCATAATTTCTTAATTTTCTGACAAAAGATATAAAAATCCGTTTCATATGTGAAGGAATATATTTTCTTCTGGAAGAATATGGAACTTCAAATTATTTGAATGAATTTCAAAAATTTTCACAAAAATATCAATTTTTAGCTCCCAAAAGACATTGACCATTGACCTATGACCTTGAAAATCAATAGGGTTCTTTGTCTCATTATACTCAATCCACATGGTAAATATGAAGTTCCTAGCTCAACTAGTTTGAGCTCTATCTTGTTTACAAGGTACAAGTATGAATATGTCATGTTTATGGACCCCCTTCCCCTTATACATAATTTCTCAATTTTCTGACATAAGATACATAAACCCGTAACATATTTGAAAAAAAATATACTTTCTTTTTTAAGCATATGAAAGGTCAAAATATTTTGACAAAACATAGATTTTTAATGAATTTTAAAAATATTTTTACAAAAAAAAAAATATTTTAGCCCTGAAATGACATTGGCCTTTAATCTATGACCTTTAAAACCAATAGGGTTCTTTGTCTCATTATTCTCAATTTACATAGTATATTTGAAGTTTCTAGCTCAATTGGTTTGATCTCTATCTTGTTTACAAGGTACAAGTATGCATATATCATGTTTATTGACCCATAATTCTCAATTTTCTGACATATGTGAAAGAATATACTTTCTTCTTGAAGCATATGAAAGTTCAAAACATTTTGACCATAAAAAGATGTTAATGAATTTTTAAAATATGTTCACCAAAAATCTATTTTTAGCCCCGAAATGACCTTTGGCCTTTGACCTTTTACCTTGAAAACAATAAGGTTCTTCGTCTCATTATACTCAATCCACATGGTAAATATGAAGTTCCTAGCTCAACTGGTTTGGGTTCTATCTTGTTTGTAAGGGTCGGACGGACGGACGGATTGATTGACGGACGGACAAACATCGCTGTACCATAAAACGTCCCGTCTAAAGACGGGCGTATAAAAATGATAAAGAGGTGATACAAAACGTAGGAAGATTGAAAAAAAAAAACCAACAGAATATATCACCCAAATGAATATAGGAGTTCTGATGGTAGTATTACAATACACAGAGAATAAGGAATTGGATCAAATCAGATAAAAATGATACGAATTAACAAAACATATTGAAACGAAAGAGGAAGAGGGGGTGTAGCAATATCAAATGTCTGTTTAAAAGCAACATACACCCACACATTTATGCGTATTTCATTTACAATGCACAGGGTTTTCAATGATGAAAAAGAAATCACTTCAAACTTAGTCTTATTCTTTATCATTAATTCATATCAGATAATTCGATCGCTGGACAATTACCAACGTAATTTGAATTATCTGTATGAAACAGTCTAAAATTGATCACCGGAATTGAACAAGTAGGTGTAAAATTATTTTTAATTGACTTTGATTGAATTTTATTCTTTCAAGATTAACTATCGACTGATTTGGATTAATTGCATTTTTACGGAGAAACGTAAAAGACACACTTTCTTGTTTGACATAAAATAGATATAATTTCAATAAAAATAATATATGGAGATTTCATGTATATAAACAGTGATCATCTTTTGCAAAATTAATGAGTACATCGACTATTGGAAAAGTGATACGTGTATCTGACAGTCGATATTCTTGCTTTTGTAGAGTAAATTTGAAGTAAGTCGACAAAAAGTCAAACATAAGATCAAATCACTTTACATTGAATTTTAATTTTTCTTTAAATGTTTTGAAACTGGTTCACATCTATGACCTTCGCGGGTTCGATCCCCATCGACCATCGGCACGGAATGATGTTTGCAGGCTGAACATCTTGTCCCTAGCCTTGTTAAAAGTGTAGATATAAGCTGTTCTTAAAAATGACCATCGGTCAAAAAGCTCTATAGGGCTCAAGTTCATTGCTAAAAATATCCGAAGTTAAATAAAGTTTGTTGTTATAAGTAGTAGTAGTAGTGATGTATATAAGACCAAATTGATCCAAAGATCATCAGTTTATTTCAAAATAGACAGAAAATGGAATGACGAAAGAACTGAAGCTATAACAATCCGAATAAATTTTCAATAAAGCTTTTCGTTTTTAGTGATGCTAAATACAGAAGCATAGGACAAAGAAAAACAAAACTACATTGCCCGTACGGACTAATATATCAGATAATAATGTTAAACGTCTTCAAATTCAATAGCATCATGAATTTTATATATTCTTCTCATTTTCGCGCATGAACATCGATGGCGGGTGCGGCTAGCCAAAAAGGGATGCTTGCTCCTCCCGGGCACCTGGTCCCATCTCTAGCTTGCTAGTGGTCCGTCGATGCTCAATTTGGTGCTGTATTGTTTGTTCTGTTGAGATTATCGTCAGGATCTTCTTTAACTCATTATGAACACATAAATTTTCAGCAGGGACCAGACATGCACGTTAAGGGTACTTAACCCTCTTCAGTGATCCTAAGTCTAAACAATGTTATATAGCCCAAGAGTGTGAAAGTAATTATGTCCAAAAATGTATCGAAAGACGTAGCAGGATATGTGGGATTGGAACCCACGTTTTAGAAATTCCAAAAAATTTTGATTACTGAAATTTTCGTATGTGTTGAAGAAATGATCAAATTCACCGAATTTGTAATTGGCTAGATGTGCCCTCGGGGACTCCAGGAGCCTGTTTTACAAAATTACTTGCGAAAAGTTTGAGGAATTTTCGTAACTTTCATCATTAAGTAAAAGCTTAAACTCTATTTCAATTTAGATTATCTTGTCCTTTCTGATAGCATTTCTACATACAAAATTCTAAATGCATACTACCTTACGAAACAAAACATCAAGATTTTTAGTTTAATGTAAGTACAAGAAGATCGTATTGCAAATATTTTTTGTAAAACATGCACAAGGTACACCAGCATTTTAAACGTCTTCAAATGCAAGAGCATCATTTAAGAACAAATAAATTTGCAGCATGGACTAGACATGCACGAGATATTCAATTAATGTAACTATCCTGAATTTAAAAAAAGAGAAAAATGGTGTTTGTCGGAGGTTTACTGTAGTAATTTTATTGCAATTTTAGTATCTTGACTACAGGTTTGTTTAATTACCGTAGTCTACAGAAAAGATGTTTTGAAATTAATTCTCATCCATGATCTTCGTACATGTAATGCAACCATAAGTTATTGGCAAAATAGACTAGAAAGATTACAAAGGAAAACAAATGAAGATCATGCAATTTTGACTTGACTTTGCTGTCAAATAGCAGCGATTACGAAAAAAATCACACCTGGCAGGCAGGTGTCGAATGACGGATCCTCCTCAGTGGTATACATAAGGCCAAATGATTCAAAGATGACAAGTTTATTACATATAGACAGAAAATTGAATGATGAAAGAACTGAAGCTATAACACTCCGAAGAATACTTTGTGAAATTCCGTGCAGCGGCTACAAAGGAGATATCGAAAATGTATCAGCCAATCAGAGCCCTTAGTGGCCATATTTGTTGATCAATCGGTACAAAAATCTCAAACTTGCTTTATGACCTTCAGTACTTGATTCCTGTCAGGTTTCGTGAAATTCTTTGCGGTGGTTGCAGAGGAGAATTCAAAAGCATGTCTGTCAATCAGAGAAAAACACAAACTTGGAAGAGGACCTTAATTAAGTACTAGCTTCCTGTTAGGTTTCGTGGAATTCCCTGCAGCGGGAAGTCGAAAATATGTGAATAAAATCAAGGACCTTGGCTGCAATATTTGTTGACTGATCGGCACGAAAAACATTAATTTGGTAGAGGACCTTGACTACTTGCTCCCTATAAATTTAATGAAATGATGTGCAATGACTGCAGAGGAAATGTTTCAACGGACGGAGAGACGACGGACGGACGACGTGCTATGACAAAAGCTCACTTTTATTTTAGCCGTTGCTCAGGTGAGCTCAAAACCAAAAAAAAACGTTACTAAACTATTAAACGGGGCATATTGGAAAATGGAAAGACAGACATTAACAACAGTAACAACAAACATGCGATCGAAAATGTCAACCAATAATAACTTTGTGTTCACGTAATCCAGGATAACCACAACTTCTGCTATTTTCGTGGCAGATGGCCGTCCTAAGTCGTCACCGGCTGCCCATTGGTCTCGTTGGTTTATGTGTTGTCCTTTTTGTTTGATGTTTCTGTGTTGTGTGTTGACGTTTATTGTCCCTTTGCGTCTCTTCCTGTGCTTATCTGCTCTGTGTTTTTGCACTGGGTGTTTGAGGTTTTGCTGTGGATGCTGCAACCTGGTGTTGTTGGAGATCCCCTCCTTTGCTTTGTACCTACCTTCTTTTGGTGAGCGGAACCACTTGACACAGTAACCGTCACCTACTGAGCGGTTAACACGTGGATCAGATTAGTACCTACCCTCTTTTGGCGACCGGAACCACTTGACACAGTAACCGTCAAACATTGAGCGGTTAACAAGTGGATCAGATTTGTACCTACCTTTCTTTGACGACCGTAGCCACTTGACACAGTAACCGTTACAAACTGAGCGGTTAACAAGTGGATCAGATTTGTACCTACCTTTTTTTGGCGACCGGTGCCAGTTGACACAGTAACCGTCACAAACTGAGCGGTACGTTGATCAGATTTGTACCTACCTACCTTTAGCGACCGGAACCACTTGACACAGTAACGGTCACAAACTGAGCGATTAACACGTGGATCAGATTTGTACATGTACCTACCTTTCTTTGGCGACCAGAGCAACTTGACACAGTTATCGTCACATACTGAGCGGTAAACACGTGGATCAGATTTGTACCTACCTTCCTTTGGCGACCGGAACCACTTGACACAGTAACCGTCACATACTGAGCGGTTAACACGGATCAGATTTGTACCTACCTTCCTTTTGCGACCCATACTGAGCGGTTAACACGGATCAGATTTGTACCTACCTTCCTTTGGCGACCGGAACCACTTGACACAGTAACCGTCACATACTGAGCGGTTAACACGTGGATCAGATTCATTAAATGGATCATCACAATGATTGTCTATCACTAATGACGTCGTCCTACATTCATAACAAAAAATAGGGCCACCCTCTCTAGACCCTGAAAAGTAATGGTAACAATATGTAAATTGGATAGGGAACTTGTAAATGGTGCAATTTACATTCTTAGTATATCTTTCTTCATGTTATGTCTCAATCAACGATATGTCCGCTGTTATTCATGAACCAACAAGAATCAAATATACATATCTAGAATTTTTAATTAAATCTTGAACAGAAATTTCAAAATTTTCTATTGTATATTCCGAAAATTTTCGTACAAAAAATACAACATGCCATAACTAGTCATCAAATAATAACATAACTATGAATGTATTTCTAGAAAATATGACTAAAAGAGAATTACATATTCACTAGTACATGTACATCAGATCATATACAAATTTTAAACACTAATAAAATGTATTTAGCCTATAATTTCACAATGCCACTTTTAGTAAAAGTCAAATACAAACCCAAGATCCGACTCCAAAAACACAATCATACAAAACCTTGAAGAATACTAAAAATAGAAGATCCCTAACAGTTACAACAGCGGACCAAACTCTCATGAGACGAGAAAAAGGGAACAAACAGAAGGAGACAACAGCATCACTCCATCGAAACACGGGGAATATTTCGATGTATATATATATATGAACAAATTATGTTAAACGTCTTTAAATTCAATAAGTAAGAAGGTATTCTGAAGTTTCTACATGAATAAGAAGTGGGTAGAGCATCAACGAAGCCCATTCTTTCTTCAAAATACCAAAAGCTTTTTTCAGAGGATAATTTTTTTTTCAGAGGACAAAATTAAAAGAAAGAAAATGTTCTCGAGCATGACCATCCTGCACTGATCCAGCGGAGCAAACCCACAAGAAAGCGACACATAAATGACACCAGACAATACTACATCCCGCCACATGACACAACAATATGCACTACAGAACATTATATATAACAGGCAAGAACAGTCGAAACAGACGTACACAAACATCAAACATTAATGACATCACATAAATGGAAGGAGACACGCAAATTGATCCACAGTCGAGTTTCCGCGAATACAGTAAACAAGTACGATTGTTTATATAATAGCTAAAGAATAAATGCTTTAGGAATTTCGAAAGCTAATAAGGAGCGGGGTGACTGACGGGCGACTATTACTATGTAATAACATGTCGCTTGACTTACATCCCACACATTCTTCTCCTGGTATCTCTCCCTCTGTAGTCCCTGCTAGTATCAGCCCTGAAAATAGGAGTATTATAGATGAGGATTGTAATGGTATCTCTCCCTCTGTAGTCCCTGCTAGTATCAGCCCTGAAAATAGGAGTGTTATAGATGAGGATTGTAATGGTATCTCTCCCTCTGTAGTCCCTGCAAGTATCAGCCCTGAAAATAGGAGTATTATAGATGAGAATTGGTATGGCATGTCTCTATTCATACATCACCAAAAAAAAAAAAAAAAAAACAAGCAAACAACAACAATAACAAAAAATCGGGATTTTGATTCAACTTTTATGATGCAAAAAGACTTCACACTATGTCTATTACTTCGATATCATATCAACAATATTCGGACAGGAAGACAGAATCCGTGCTTTCAAAATATTATAAGAAAAATACTTTAAATGTCGAACTACCTTAAAAAGAAAGGAGGTGATCTCCAACAGGACTCAGTTACAACCACCCACAGGAAAACACAGAAACACTCAAATATAGAAACAAAGAGATGGCACACACAATACGAAACACAACAGGGACAAGGAACACAAAGAACCCAAACAAACAACCCCCCCCCCCAAAAAAAACAACAAACAACAAACAAACAAAACAAAAAACAAAACAAATCAAAACATAAAAAAGTGTTTGACTCAATGTTCAAACTGTTCAAATGCTAAGGCGACAACTTCTGAATCATAATCTTTGCCATATTTTGTTTCATTATTATTCATAACGAATATATTTGAAAGCAGATAATTCCAACCCTGCTTCCAGAGAGCAACCTCTTGGGCTTACAAGCACCAGACATGCATATGTAGGATATTGACGAATTTTCGTCGGTGGTACTTCTAGACTTAGAATTAATCAAAATTTATCTTATGCGTTATTTGATAAAATAACTCAACAGAAATGGTCTATATGAACATTGTTAAGTAAATCTGAAACTCAAATCTCGGTATTCAGTAGCTTGTAGCTTGTACGAATCATTAATTCATTATCACAATTTAAGAGCAGATAGATTTACAGCATGGACCAGACATGCACTATTCAGATCCCTACATTTAGAATTAGCTTGCCCAGAGAACTTTATGTTACATTGTATTACGTCTATCGGAAAAAGTAAGTAAGAAACTTTATGAACTTATATTAGTAATAATAGATTAGTTTAGCCATGAAACATGTACAAACTAAGCACGATAAAAATATTTTCTTAATATTTTACGATAAAATTTCTATGTAATTACCTTTCGTTATTAAAGCCAGAAAAAATGTAATGCTGGACGCCATTGGTTATACTGCATCTCCATACTTCACACACAAACCCTCAAAAGGCAGGCTGCTTTGACTGGTAAAAACAATAAACATATACTCCTCGGAATACAACACCTTCCTTCGCATTAATTACTCACCAGTATCTCTATATAATGATAACGAATTCGCACTCAATTATTTACACATTATTATTTCATCGATTTCCAGTGTTTTAAGGTCCCTTCTCATGCAATATACACGCTCTTTTTCGGGTCAAATTCCGGGGAAAGCTGGGATCGATCAACGGCATATGTAGGCTATAAAAGACATCCGTCAATTTTGCCTTTTGACTCTGGTAATGTTTATTTATTCATCACACTCCTCTTTTTCCCCAAAAAATCTTAACTTCAGCAACTGAAACATAGCTGCAAAATACATTTTACCGATTAATCATTGTCTCAAGATCGAAGTATGAAGACGTTCTTAATTACTTTCACTTTTGATTTGTATTGATCGAACACTCAGCGACCAAATAGCCTACTTGCAGAATCAATAAGGACAAGCTGCCTGTATCAAGAGGGAAACCATTACAAAGCCTATGTGTTTTGAGAGTAATATTATTGTACTTAGGTAATGATGGTATTGATTACGTATTCCCCTTTTGATCATCCTGTACCGTGTTCCGACAAAATCCAATTAGCCCCGTCCCTGGACTGTCCTTATGGTTACCCTCTTGTCATACATATTTAATAATCATCGACATCTGGACGCTAATATAGAGCTGCTTTGTGCTAATGTTAAAATATGACATCATACATGGTCTTCCGTGCTACTTTTTGGCTAAATAGAAGAATTTCTAAATATAACCTACAGGATATCATTTAACTTCAATTTTCTCTTCAACTTTTAATTTATCATAACATCGCAATACTATGACGACAAACAGGGTGTTATTGAATTCAACATTTTAAGTTCCTCGGCATATAGATCCAATTTGAATAAATATTTGAGGAACAGTATCCCCCAGGTCAGAATTGCTGATAATTTTTTCCCGGTTATCCTTTTTTGTTGTAAAGATTTTCAAACTAATATGGTTTTGGGGAAAAGAAACTTTTATAATTATACCTCTAAAAAGGGATTTTTTCTTACTTTCCCCATAGGATCCAATGTTAGAGTTCAAACCGCTTTAAAAGTTCTCGGTATAATTATGAAACCACGATTTATATTTTGTTTGTATATCAGATTAAATATAAGCTTTGAATATATGGTAACGAAAATTTTGTTTAAGTTGTTATTTAGGATATATGAACAAGTGAATATTGAGTTAATTATTGTTCATAAGTGAAGAAAAACAAGGAGCAGATCTAAAATGTTCGTGCGACGCTGAAATTCGCATACGGTGCAAAAAGATGACCAGTGATTATAATTTTTCTTCCTTTTCGTGTAACATCTGAATTGGGAACAAAGGCATCCCATCATCCAAAACCAATGAACTTGGTACATTCATCGGTTTTTATAATTTGTTAGGTTTAATAGTACGGTAGTAGTGTTTCAACTCTATACTATTCCGATGCACCAGACACATGTTTCGGATATTAAATCCTCATCAGTGATGCTTCCATCCAAAGTGATTTTTAGAAACAGCCAAAATACATTTTAGTAGCGCCCTTTGGTTTTATTTTTTTTAATTACATTTGTGCAATTTGCAGGTAGTGCGCGACTCCAAATCAGCAGCAACAGTAGCATATCCAAATAGAATCTTATGTTTAAAATAGCATTTTAAGAATGGTGCTAAGATGATAACCTCCTTTAATTTCGATGATATTTTTTAATGAAATGACAAGTGCCAAAACATAGCTTCTTTCAGGCGACAGAGCTGGAAAGAAGTAAATAATACTCTTCAAAACATCCATGTCACGGGGAACGAGTTTAGATGCTCCACACTGCAACAGGACATAAGTGTTTATAGTAATAATGTTCCAGCCCTGTATCTTCCCGAAGAAAACTCTCATCAGTAATGCTTCCATCCAAAGTTATTTTAGACACAGCCAAAATTAATTTTAGTAGCGCCCTCTGGTTATATTTTTGAAATTAAATTTGTGCAATTTGCAGAGAGTTTTAATTTAAGTTACACCAGCATGCAGGGGATGCCTAACCCCCGCGGGAACCTTATCTTCATTTAGGATTCGCCTTTCCTCCTCGGCAGAACGTTTAAGTTAATTACGTTTGTTTTTGCAGTTTTCGTGCTTGATTGGAATGGTGCGCTCTTCGATACCACTGAATAACCGGAGAAATGAGAGGGTTGTGCACACGTTATCAATCTGCTACCAACGTACCCGATGGCTATCCTAAGTCGGCACCGATTATCCATTGGCGTCTTTGGTTTATGTAAGGTCCTTGGATGTCATTTTTGGTGTTTCTTCCTTACTTATCGTGACTCTTGTGCTTGTCTACTCTGTGTTTTAACATAGGGATGTGCAATGTTTTCGGTAGGTACTGCAATCAAGTCTTGTTGGAGAGCCCCTTCCTTTTTTATATTAGTCATTGTTTTTTATCTCGAAAGTCCAAAATGTATGAGCAAGCTCTACCGTCCTGTTCACTTAATCAAGAGAACCCTGTTTTCTCGGTTTTCTCTAAAATGTCATATTGTCAAAAAGATATCAATTTTATAGTACTCTTTAGTGGGAACAGAAAATACCATCGTTTTGTCTGTACATCAATTAAGTTAGAAATAGGACAAAAAATAAAAAGTCTACGGGGATTTTCTATACTTAAAACACTGAAAATGCGTGACGTCGGACGCTTTGACGTCACTGTTTACTATTGTTGACACGAAGAACAAGATGGCAGCGGCATGAAATTTACATGGAAATTTCCCGTGGACATTTTATTTTAAATATTGCAGTTTGAAGGCAGCTGATATGGTAAGTTGAAGTTAATTTCCAGTTACGACTAAAGGAGGTCAATTCTCGGAAACAATTATTAATCGGGAAATTCTTAAGACGATAGAATAAATCGTCAAAATATGGTGTTCTGGATTTAGTGAACAGGACAGTAGCTTATCTCATGAGTTAAGAAATTTAAATTCTATAGAATAGAAGTCTGGGAATATCTCCGTAAAGATAAGGAAATTTACTGTTAAATAAAACAAAAGTTTCTCTGTTTGTGTTCATGGTATCTATTTATCTAAAGGGTTAGGGTTAACGGTACAGATAAGTCACCAGAATAAGCTGTCTAGTTTTGTTTAGAGGTATCTACTGAAAAATTGCGTTTCAGTTACCCCCTTTTAAGACATATTATTTTTTTCACGTATTCGTAAACCGTATGGTAACGAGTGAACGAGTATCGTTAACGGTGACAAATATGGATAATGACCATATCCCTGTATACAGCACAAAATCGATAATTCAGAAAATCAGAAACCGAAGGCATACAAAATCAGGACAAAACAGGAACTAAAGCAAACAAACAAAAACCTCCACCACATGAAAAGAAGCGAACTCCCGATATGGGAGTGAGATCAGGTGCCCAGGAAGAGTAAGCATCTCCTGCTTGCATGCAACACCCGCCGCTTCAATTCGGTAGAACTGTCACATCCGGTAACTTCCATTTCGGAAGACATAGAGTATAATCTTGGCTTGGATGGTTCAAATGGTCTATGACAGAATATCACCCACCATTCTGGAGAGTGGGACATCAAAGTGTATGACGAGTTCCCCATATCGACCGTAGAACTTCCTCAGTGACGATGTAAGTCGGTCACAAACATATCCCTGACTGAGAAGCTTATCTGAAAGACGCCTAGCTCTCAGAACAAAATCCGTATATTTCGTACTTGCTCTGGCATAGCGTATCAACTGAGATATGAACACGCCATAAGCAGGCGATGAAGGGATGTTGCTACTCAGAAAAGGAAAGTTTGTAATGCTGAAATTGAAGTCGTCACGTTTGTCATAGAGTGAGGTGTTCATGTGACCATCAGTGTCGTAGGACAACATTATGTCCAAATAGGATGCTGAATTATTTGTCTCTGTAGTTTCTTTGACTTTGACGGAACGATAATCAAGAAAAAAGTAGTTTTGATTCGCAATTCCTAGCATGCATAAAATATTAAGAGTGTTCGACTACCACAACGACACTACCTTGTTGTCTATGGGGTCCATATTGTTATAGAAACAAGATAGACGTTGTTGAAGATCGCTGATGTGTTATCGTTTTTGTTATAACACTCCAATGTTAAACGTCTTCAAATTTGATAGCATCGTTTAAGAACAGAAAAATTTGCAGCATGGGCCAGACATGCACGTTTCGAGTACTTAACCCTCGTCAGTGACCCTCAAACTAACTAATGTAATAAGACAAAAGAGTGTGAACGTTATTATGTCAAAAATGTACCGAAAAACGTAGCAGAATGGGTGGGATATGATGCTACAGGACCCATGTTTTATTAATTTCTAGAAATTTTGATAACAGAGAATTTTGAATGCGTTGGAGAAGTTTGCAGTGCTGTATTCCTTTAACAACACTAAGACTTAATAAATGTCAAAGACAAGTTCTTATTCAAAGCCGAAAAAAATATTATTGAATTAAATGAATGAAAAATTCAGAATCTCACTCAGTTAAGTTGTGAATAATAGACGTGAAACGTTATCGGATACGATATGTATGAGGATACATCCAAAGTGATATATCCCTATCATAAAGTATTGCAAGCGTTAGTCCTGGTAAGTGAATGTACTAATTTAAAATGTACAATGCCCTTATATATATAAGACTAACAGGGCTCGAAATTCAGCAGGGAAAATCTCTCGTTTTGCTAAAATATTTTGAATACTGGATATAGAATTAGATATTATTTGTGATCAAAATGTTATTCTGGCTCAGTAGAATATTTAGATAAAATATATGACAAACACAGCATCGGAAGGATGGTGCTAGGATGTTTACCTCCTTTAATTTCGATGATATTTTTGGATGACTTTCGAAACACTTTCAAATAACTGTCGAATGACTGACCGTAAATTAATCTGTATTCTGAGTATTCAATTATTAATTGGGATGGATTGATGGATTTAAACCCTATTAATATTTGGGAATGTTAACCCCTAATTCAAACAATGATCGGAACTTTCCCTTCATAGCCCCTTCACTTGCTTCACTAATCAAATCGATTTTATGATGGGATTTTGTGAGGATCATTCAAATATCCAGAGTTGTCTTTTATGTTTTGATGATATTTTATTTGGTAGACATTTTTTATGTGATTATTCTCGTTGCCTCCATCTGTTTGATTTAGTCGTTATTTTCAGTCATTTGTTTTTGATCACGTGGTTTGTTTGAGTCATCTGTTTTTCCACAGGGTAAGTTCGAGTCATCTGTTTGATCACATGGTAAGTTTGCGTCATCTATTTGATCACGTGATATGTTTGAGTCATCTGTTTGATCACGAGGTAAGTTTGAGTCATCTGTTTGATCACATGGTAAGTTTGAGTCATGCGTTTGATCACGTGATAGGTATGAGTCATCTGTTTGATGATGCGGTAAGATAGAGTTATCTGCTTGATCACATGGTAATTTTGAGTCATCTGTTTGATCAAGTGGTAATTTTTAGTCATCTGTTTGATCACGTGGTAATTTTGAAAGAAATGAGTGATTCTCCAACAACACTCGGTTTCATCACCAACAGCAAAATCACAAAACAGACACGCACAGGATGAGACGCAAATGATACAATGAACGACAAATCACACAGAAACATCAAACATAAACTAGATGGCTACTGTTGCAAGCAACAGACGGATTCCTCCTTTATAAGACCTTCCTCGGAACTGAAATGTTAGAGTCCGAAAAAAAGAAGATGGAAAAAATAGTTGCTTTAGTACCTTATTCATTTCAGCAAATGAGTCGAAAGAGCTTATGTCTAATTTGGGACTCTTGTTATATTTATCAACAAAATAGAAGAAAACAATAATAAATACCTTTTATTTTACGAAAGCTTTAAATTCCATGCTCTATCAATATCAGATCCTTTACAATTACTTTCTCAAAACAGAATTGCACAATGATTTTGCAATGAGATAATTTCTATTAATAGAAAATGACAACAACATGAAAGTACAGATATGTTATGCTACTTAGAAAAAAAAAAAGAAACAGAGAACAAGAAGAAAAGAGTTATCTTTCTTACACTATGTTAAGTTCAAACAAGAAGGACTACTTGTGTAAAGAATAAATAGTATATGACAAAAAGTGTTAATTCTACAAGAGTAAATGATTGTTATGACATTGAGAATGATTATTTGACCTTGAACCGATGTCTTGGATGAAAAAAAAAGTATTGTGATCATTCTCATCACGATTGATTTTAATCTGAGCAAAGCTCAATATCTAATCAAACAAAGTCTGTTATGACCTTGAAATGAAACAAATGACCTTGGGTCAGGTCATGGTGAAAGGGTTTGATGCAAGGAATATTTGTGTAAAGTTTGAACTCCCCAGATCAAACAGTCTTTGTTTTATAGACTAAAGCTGTAATGACCTTGAGAATGAGAATTTGACCTTGGGTCAAGGTCAGGGTGAAAGAGCTTGACTGAACAATGATATGTATGAAGTTTGAACTCTATAGGTCAAATAGTCTTTGTTCTATAGGCAAAAGTTTTTTGTGACCTTGAGAATCAAAATTTGACCTTGGGTCAAGGTCAAGGTGCAAAAGCTTGGTTTAATGATAATATTGTTGAAGTTTGAACTCTAAAGGCCAATTCCTTTTTGTTCTATAGGCAAAAGTTTGTTGTGACCTTGAGAATGAAAATTTGACCTTGAAAGTAGGTCAACATTAAATGACCACCTATAAGTAACTTGCTATCAAAGTTTAAACTCAAAATCTCAAAAACTGTAGAAATTGGCACTGTGCCAATTTAAAGTTCTATTTTCAACTCGGAATACCACGAAAACCGTAAATATTTTATCGAGCATGTAAGCGTATAAAAGTTTACAATTTTCCCAAAGAACATTTTAAAACAAATTTCGTTCAAATCGTACTGTTAGTTTAGGAGTTATAAGTGTTTAAAGATTTGACCTTTGAAGACCTCCAGCGGGGGCATTGGTGAGCTTATCGACAAACAAAAAATAGTTAAAGAAGATTTTGATATGCTCTTTCTGATGGTACCATCCACTTTGCTCTGTGTTAAAAGACCTTTGAATAAAGTGACTGGAAATGATGAGGGGGTAAGAATAAAAATAATAATAATAATAATAACTAGATGGCTACTGTTGCAAGCAACAGACGGATTCCTCCTTTATTAGACCTTCCTCGGAACTGAAGTGTTAAAATACGAAAAAAGAAGATGGAAAAAAGAATAGTTGTTTTAGTACCATATTCACTTCTTCAGCAAATGAGTCAAAAGAGCTTATGTCTAATTTGGGACTCTTATTTATTTATCATCAAAATAGAAGAAAAAAAAAAAATAAATACCTTTCATTTTTACGAAAGCTTTAAACTCCATGCTCTATCAATATCAGATCGTTAACAATTACTTTCTCAAAACAGAATTACACAATGATTCTGCAATGAGATAATTTCTATCAATAGAAAATGACAACAACATGAAAGTACAGATATGTTATGCTACTAAGAAAAAAAAAAGAAACAGAGAACAAGAATAAAAGAGTTATCTTTCTTATACTATGTTAAGTTCAAATAAGAAGGAATACTTGTGTGAAGAATAAATAGTATAGGACAAAAAGTGAGAATTCTACAAGAGTAAATGATTGTTATGACATTGTGAATGATTATTTGACCTTGAACCAATGTCTTGGATGAAAGAAATATATTGTCATTATTCTCATCACGATTGAATTTAATCTGAGAAAAACTCAATATCTAGTAAAACAAAGTCTGTCATGACCTTGAAATAAAACAAATGACCTTGGGTCAATGCCATGGTGACAGGGTTTGATGCAAGGAATATTTGTGTTAAGTTTGAACTCCCCAGGTCAAAAAGTCCTTGTTCTATTGGCAAAAGTTTGCTGTGACCTTGAGAATATGAATTTGACCTTGGGTCAAGGTCAAGGTGAAACAGCTTGACTGAACTATTATATGTATAAAGTTTGAACTCTGAAGGTCTAATAGTCCTTGTTCTATAGGCAAAAAATTGTTGTGACCTTGAGAATCAGAATTTGACCTTGGGTCAAGGTCAAGGTGAAAGAGATTGGCTTAACGATAATATGAATGAAGTTTGAACTCTGAAGGTCAAATAGTTTTTGTTCTATAGGCAAAAGTTTGTTGTGACCTTGAGAATAGAAATTTGACCTTGAAAGTAGGACAACATTAAATGACTACCTTTAAGTAATCTACTTTCAAAGTTTCAACTCAAAATCTCAAAAACTGTTGAAATTGGCACTGTGCCAATTTAAAGTTCCATTTTCAACTCGGAATAGCGCGAAAACCGTAAATATTTTATCGAGCATGTAAGCGTATAAAAGTTTACAATTTTCCCAAAGAACATTTTAAAACAAATTTCGTTCAAATCGTACGGTTAGTTTAGGAATTATAAGTGTTTAAAGATTTGACCTTTGATGACCGCTAGCGGGAGCATTGGTGAGCTTATGGACAAACAAAAAATAGTTAAAGAAGGTCTTGGTATGCTCTTTCTGATGGTATCATACTTTTTTCTCTGTGTTAAAAAACCTTTGAATAAAGTCTCTGGAAATGATGAGGGGGTAAGAATAAAAATAATAATAATAATAATAACTAGATGGCTACTGTTGCAAGCAACAGACGGATTCCTCCTTTCTTAGACCTTCCTCGGAACTGAAGTGTTAAAATCCGAATCAAGAAGATGGAAAAAAAGAATAGTTGCTTAAGTACCTTATTCACTTCAGCAAATGGGTCAAAAGAGCTTATGTCTAATTTGGGACTCTTATTTATTTATCAACAAAATAGAAGAACAAAAATTAAGTACCTTTCATCTTTGCGAAAGCTTTAAACTCCATGCTCTATGGATATCAAATCCTTTACAATTACTTTCTCAATACAGAATTGCACAATGATTTTGTAATGAGATAATTTCTATTAATAGAAAATGACAACAACATGTAATGCTACTAAGAAAAAAAAAAAGAAACAGAACAGAGAACGAGAATAAAAGAGGTGTCTTTGTTATACTATGTTAAGTTCAAATGAGAAGGACTACTTGTGTGAAGAATAAATAGTATGGGACAAAAAGTGTAAATTCTACAAGAGTAAATGATTGTTAAGACCTTGAGAATGATTATTTGGCCTTTAACCAATGTCATGGATGAAAGCAAAGTACTCTGATTATTCTCATCACGATTGATCTTAATCTGAGCAAAGCTCAATATCTAATCAACCAAAGTCAGTTGTGACCTTGAAATCAAACAAATGACCGTTGGTCAAGGTCATGATGAAAGAGTTTGATGCAAGGAATATTTGCGTAAAGTTTGAACTCTCAAGGTCAAACAGTCTTTGTTTTATAGACTTAAGTTTTTTGTGACCTTGAAAATCAGAATTTGACCTTAGGTCAAGGTCAAGGGGAAAGAGCTGGGCCCAAGCATGATATGTATAAAGTATGAACTCTGAAGGTCAAATAGTCTTTGTTTTGTAGGGAAAAGTTGCTGTGACCTTGAGAATGAGAATTTGACCTTGGGTCAAGGTCAAAGTGAAAGAGCATGGCTGAACAATTATTTGTATGAAGTTTAAACACTGAAGGTCAAATAGTCTTTGTTCTATAGGAAAAAGTTTGTTCTGACCTTGAGAATCAGAATTTGACCTTGGGTCAAGCTCAAGGTGAAAGAGCTTGGTTTAATGATATTATGTATGAAGTTTGAACTTTGAATGTCTAATAGTATTTGTTCTATAGGGAAACGTATGTTGTGACCTTGAGAATCAGAATTTGACCTTGGGCCAAGGTCAAGGTGAAACACCTTGGTTTAATGATATTATGTATGAAGTTTGAACTCTGCAGGTCTTATAGTCTTTGTTCTATAGGCAAAAGTTTGTTGTGACCTTGAGAATCAAAATTTGACCTTGGGTCAAGGTCAATGTGAAAGAGCTTGGTTTAACGATAGTATGTATGAAGCTTGAACTCTGAAGGTCAAATAGTCTTTGTTCTACAGGCAAAAGTTTGTTGTGACCTTGAGAATCAAAATTTGACCTTGAAAGTAGGTCAACATTAAATGACTACCTATAAGTAACCTAGTATCCAAGTTTCAACTTAAAATCTCAAAAACTGTAGAAATTGGCACTGTGCCAATTTAAAGTTCCATTTTCAACTCGGAATAGCACGAAAACCGTAAATATTTTATCGAGCATGTAAGCGTATAAAAGTTTACAAAGAAGCAGGTTCGGTAACATGGAAAATCGGCCCTAATTTTAGAAGGTTTTAGATTTCGATTGTATTTCGTATCAAGGAAGTTAAATGTATGGTTGTTTGAAATACCAAATAAATATTTTAATATACGTGTAATACACCGAAATATATGGCTTCAAAATCGGCTTTAAGTCGTAAAATGCTGAAAAATCGTAAGAAATTGGCATAATTTTGGTCAAAATTTATGAAAATAAGTAGGGCGCCAGCCCTCACCCAAAATAAATTTCATATAAAAAGTTCAATTTGTAATTTTTCTTTCGATCTACATAAAATTTATGTTGGGTGAGGGTTGGCGCCTATACTAATTTTAAAGATTTATGCAGAAAATATGGCGATTTTCCTTCATTCTCCGTCATGCATCGCAAATGACGTCACATTGTGACGTCATAACTAACGCACGTGAAGTTTTGACACTGGAAAATATTTACTTTCTATTTCGGCAGGTATTTGAGATAAATATAAGAGATGCTGAAACATAATTTTCATAAAAATATTTTTCGCAAAAATTCAGGGCCGATTTTGGTAGTAAGTGAACCTACCCCTTTCCCAACGAACATTTTAAAACAAATTTCGTTCAAATCGTACGGTTAGTTTAGGAGTTATAAGAGTTTAAAGATTTGAACTTTGATGACCTCTAGCGGGGGCATATGTGAACTTTTCGACGACAATTTTTTTTTACCTCCAGATCTTTATATGCTCTTTCACATGATCATTTTCGTTTTATCATAAGAAGTGGTACTTTTTTGTACAGTGACTGGAACGATCTGGGGGGTAAGAATAATAATAATAATAAGAATAATAATAAGAATAAAGAAAAGACAATACAATAACAGAAAGGATTCCGACGGAATAGTCGGAATCCTTAATAATAAGAACTAGATGGCTACTGTTGCAAGCAACAGACGGATTCCTCCTTTATTAGACCTTTCTCGGAACTGAAGAGTTAAGATCCGAATAAAGAACAGATGGAAAAATGAATAGTTGTTTTAGTACCTTATTCACTTCAGGAAATGAGTCAAAAGAGCTTATGTCTAACTTGGAACTCTTCTTTATTTATCAGCAAAATAGAAGAAATAGATAATAAATACCTTTTATGTTTACGAAAGCTTAATACTCCATGATCTATCAATTCTAAATTCGTTAAAAGTACCATCTCAAAACAGAATTACACAATGATTTTGCAATGAGAACATTTCTATAAATAGAAAATGACAATATCATGTAATGCTACTAAGAAAAAAAAGGAAACAGAGAACAAGAATGAAAGATTTATCTTTCTTGGACTATGTTAAGTTCAAACAAGAAGGACTACTTGTGTGAAGAATAAATACTATATGACCAGAACTGTGAATTCTACAGGAGTAAATGCTTGTTATGACATTGAGAATGATTATTTGACCTTGAAGCAAGGTCACAGATAAAAGATAAGTGTGGGAGGTTATTCTCATCAAAATTGATCTTAATCTGATAAAAGTTTATTATTTTATCAAACCAAAGTATGTTGTGACCTTGAAAATCGAAAAAATGACCTTGGGTCAAGGTCAAGGTGAGAGGGCTTGATGCAAGGAATATTTGTGTAAAGTTTGAACTCTCAACGTCAAACAGTCTTTGTTTTACAGGCAAAAGTTTGTTGTGACCTTGAGAAGGAGAATTTGACCTTGGGTCAAGGTCAAGGTGAAAGAGCTTGGCTTAACGATTATATGTATGAAGTCTGAACTCTCAAGGTCAAACAGTCTTTGCTCTATAGGCAAAAGTTTGTTGTGACCTTGAGAATCAAAATTTGACCTTGAAACAAGGTCAACATTAAATAACTACCTATAAGTAACCTAGTATCCAAGTTTCAATTCAAAATCTCAAAAACTGTAGAAATTGGCACTGTGCCAATTTAAAATTCTATTTTCAACTCGTAATAGCGCGAAAACCATAAATATTTCATCGAGCATGTAAGCGTATAAAAGTTTGCAAATTTCCCAAATAACAATATAAAACAAATTTCATTCAAATCGTACGGTTACTTTAGGAGTTATAAGAGTTTAAAGATTTGACCTTTGATGACCTCTAGCGGGGGCATATGTGAACTTTTCGACAAGAAAAAAATTTTGAATTGAGATCTTCATATGCTCTTTTAAATGGTATTTTCAACTTTATCATATATTGCGGTACTTTTTTGTAAAGTGTCTGGAACGTTTGGGGGTAAGAATAATAATAAGAATAATAAGAATAAAGAAAAGACAATATAATAACAGAAAGGATTCCGACGGAAGTCGGAATCCTTAATAATGATAAGAATAAAGAAAAGACATTGCAATAACAGAAAGGATTCCGACGGAATAGTCGGAATCCTTAATAAGAATAATAATAAGAATAAAGAAAAGACATTGCAATAGCAGAAAGGATTCCGACGGAATAGTCGGAATCCTTAATGAGTCATCTGTTTGGTCACATGGTAATTTTGAGTCATCTGTTTGATCACGTGGTAATTTTGAGTCATCTGTTTGATCATGTGGTAATTTTGAGTCATCTGTTTGATCACGTGGTAATTTTCATTCATCTGCTTGATCACGTGGTTATTTTGAGTCATCTGTTTGATAACGTGGTAATTTTTAGTCATCTGTTTGATAACGTGGTAATTTTTAGTCAGATACCATTTTCTTGCTTCATGTGAGTACATATACATGTATGTTCCGACTTGATCTCTTCAACGTTGTTATGTTAGAATCATCTCTATATTTTTTAATTTTTCAAAGAAAAATATGACGTGTAAGGCGAGCGTCTGGTAAACAATTAGGTCAGATTTCTCATGAGAAAACATCAAAGCAACTCTAATAGGAAGATATTTTTATCTCCTAAAAAACGAAATGTCGGACTCTGCTACCAGAGGGGAATCCTGTAATTGTGGTTAGTTTCGCAAAGGTGGATTTTTTTTTGCGAAATGACCGTTGCAACTAAACAGTGCTCGTATGGTTAGTTTTGGCGAAATCGGCAGTATTCCATTTTAAAGTCTTTAACACAGGTTGTAATTTTCACGGGGGGAGGTATTTTGGCGATAATAATTAATACAATCGTGAAAGCGCGGAAATTATCCTAATTTAAAAAACTTCTACGTTTACAGTATTCTAGAATAGTATGTAATATGCCATCCCTCTGGTAACTATGTTGTTAAGACGATAAGGTCCAAATTTCCCCTAGGGTCTAACACAACAATACTTAAAGACAGTTGAGTAAGCGATACGCGATACTTTAATTGAAAGCAAACCGGAGACATATTCGTTGAGGATACTTCAGGATAGATTATTCCATTTCCTTGGATACATCTTTTAAACATTGAAGCTGATTCATGTGAATAAATTTTGCAAAAGCAAGACTACATGTAAGCATACGACTGTTGATTAGTAAATTCTTGCAATAACTTCAAGATCGTAATGCTATCCCTTGCAAGGAAACATGACTTTAAGTTTTTATTTGATTTTAATATGTTACCTACTTGTATTTGCTAGCCAGCAGTGGATGCTTACTCCCCCATACACCTCCTGAACTAATCTCAAATGAAATGATTCACTTTTGCACCATTGTAGAATATTAAGGGTATTTGATTTTTTTTTCATATATTTTATGCCCAATAATTTTGAGTTTTAAACTCTGATTTTTTACTTCTATGAACTGGTTTCTGAAACATTCTTTCAATAGATCAAAAGACGAATGAAGGGGAAAAAAGAAAATATCTGTCATAACATCAAATTTTATTATGTACACTGTAAAAGGTATAAAGTTAAAACGAAATATAAAAGTATGCATATTAGCATAGATCCATCTCATTAATTATGTCTATAAACTAATCATCACGGATTAGGAATGATAACTCTTGTGTCCTCATCAACAAATACATCATCAACAATATCTTTGGAAAACTGTAGGTCATGGTCAGTTTCTATCTCACTGCCTTGACCTTGACCTTTTATATTGTCATTTTCAGCTTCCTTCTTATCTACTAAATTCATCTCAGAGTTACCAGGTTCTTTTGTTGCAGGAATCGATAACGACTGAGAATTACTATTCCGATTAGTACCCTGCACTTCTCGGCCTTCATCGTTTTCGGGGGAAATACTAACAGTAACAATCTCTTTTTCATTTTTGACGTCTGCTAGACCGATCGTATGTTGAATCTGTGTGACATCCGAAAAGTTGAAGTCCAATTTATCCTCTTGTTTCGGAGATTCCGCTAGATCTTTAACGCTCACATTTAAAAAATTCATCGAGGTATCCTTTCCAGTATTCGATGTCTCATCCTTCTTCTTTTTCGCCAAAGTGAAAGTAGAACAATCATCAAATGTGCGTGTGTTATCCACAGTGGAAAACTGAAGAAAGACGTCTCCGTTTTCTCCATTTTCATGGAATCCTGGGTTGCTAAAGCTGCGTTGACGTTTCAGGTGTGTAAATGGGTCATCATTAGGGGGTTCATTCACTTCCTGGAGGAGAAAACTGCGACTTTTTCTGCGACGCCTTAAAAGGGAAGGGAAATAATGTTAAGATCCAACATGTTGAACTAGTGTATTAAAATCATTAATTGCATTATGTGCAAGTAGAATTTGAAAAGTATTGACATGACAAATCTCAGTAGAAACTGTAATTTTCGGCATTAGGAATGCTACTCGAATGAAATTGTTATGTACTGAAACTTCTTTAAAATGAAAAATCCAAAAATAATCAAAAAACAACAAATTGAAGTTACCTATATGTTTGTAAAACAATGAAGGCTATGGAGAATACAAATAACATTCCTGCTATGATTCCAAGTAACAGCAACCAGGTCTCCAACCTGGCTCCATACACATTTGGTTGTCGTCTGCGGCCAACGGGCTGAACGTCTGTGATCATCGCCATTTTGGATGTTTTTGACGGTTTTGTAGAGGTCATACCATTTGGTGTAGAGGTTTCCGCTGAAGATAATGATAATGATGATGATGAGGAAGAGGAAGTGGAGTAAGTTGGTGCTGAGACATAATCGGTTGTTGACACGTTTGATACATCAGAAGTTTCGTTGTAAGTGGCATTTACAGTGGTTGGAAGCTCTGGTGTTGTGTCGTTCCCATATACTCTGTCTGTTGTAAAATTAGACACTGAAGCGTCTGTTGTCGTCTTGTTTGGAAGAGTCAAAGGCGGTGCTAGTGCTGTAAAAATAGGTATACGTTAAATGAAACTGAAATGTTCATTTTTAATCATAAATCTTTAATACGTTTTAAGAGTAAGATTTTGCCTACCTATTTTGGAAGGTAACTTTTGTTGATAGGACGAAAAGCATTGTAAATTGATATAAAATGATTTGATTTATAAACCATGAGGAGATTATTCATGTATATTTATCGTTGTTCTTGATCAATAATATGCTGTGAATGTTTCCGATGTATCAGTCAGTTTGTTTACTTCTTTCCCTATGCGTGAGTGTTCCGCTTCGATAGCTGGTAACGTAGTCTCTTATCATTACAAATAAACACACAAACACTCAAATACACAAATTTTCGGCCCCTCGGCCTTTATCCAGTGCAAAATGATAATGTATATGACAACTAAGTGAAATCCATCTTTTGCTTCTCTAGCGTTCATTGGAAAAATCTGGATAGATTTTACTTAGTTGTCATGTAAATTGTCGTCTTTTACACTTGATAGATGCCAAGGGGCCGACATATTGTGTATTTGAGTGTTTATTTGTATCATCCCTTCCGTCTGGAATAAATATTTTATTAATCCTTATCTTTAGTCAATACCGTACATTTTTCTAGTCGACGAACTTAGGACATTGCGCTTGCACAGGTAGTCCAAGAAAGTTGGAGCGGTAAAAAAAGGCATATCTGAACACAGAAGAGATATGATAGTGGAGACTCAAGCCCCCCTTCCCACCCCCTCCTTATTCTTCTTGCCAAGAACATGTTGAACTGATCTTCTTGGTAAATATAGTACATTTTCTGCAACTAATTCAACTGTTTGCATTTACGCATTCCCTTCGAATTGCGAAGTCCGAAGACCCATGAAAAATGTCCATTTGTCACTTTAAATATATTCATTTAATCACAAATGTTTATGAAATTACGAGATAGTGTTTGCAAGATTTATTTGAAATTTTCATCACTGTACGGATTTATCATTTTACCTTCGTTACAAAGGAAGCCATGTTCTTCTGTACAGAGAAAACTACGACAGCTGACCTTTCCACTTAATCTGCCACAAGCAACACAAAATTTGGAGGGTGCCATTATCTCTGTAAGGTAGATATCAAATTAAAACTAAGGCACATGGAATATCAATTTATTAAGGGCGATTCGTAGAAAAGAATTCCAATAAGATTCATATTTTCTTTTATAATAGCTAATCGTCTGTAATTCGATCGTTCTTTTGCTTGCTTGACTTTTTATCAGGTCTTTAGGAAACAAACCTGGCTTGGTTCGTATTGTTACGAGACGACCTCATCAAAAAGTCAGAATAGGTATAATACGAACTCTGTTGGGTAAATTCTATATTTGCACTTGGCAAAATGTAAGATATCAATATTTAATTAGAAAACATTAGTAAGGTAATGATTATAATAATGATTTACTTACAATCCTTATTATTATTCAGTGAAACATATGGGCATTCAATCAAAAAATTATTCATCAGTGATGCGCGAGGCCGATATAGAAGAAATTAAGATAGTATATGAGGAGCGAAATCCTAAACATGACCCAGAGCAAGGCCAGGACAGAGCTTTGCCTTCATGGAGATGCCCTGTAGGTTAAGAATAATTACCTTGGTTTTTATACACCACCCATCGTTGAAGGCCTAACCAGTAGACGCCATTCCCACTGTATCTCTGGATCATCGCTCTGTCTGTATCTAGGACGCCATTGCGTCTACCACATCCGTCTCGTGCGTCATACCAACTCGACGTCTCATTGACAACCTCAGAAGTACAATTTGACAAATTTCCCTCGCCTAAAATATTTAACCAATTAAGATAAACTGTAAAATAACACTTGAAAAAGTAAAGACATTTTTAGAAAATAGAATATCAGACACAAGTTTGATGAAAGATGAAAATAGATGGTACATATATTTCGATTAAAAAACGGTCATCCGTGTCCAAGGGAAATGGTATTAAAACAGTGTTCCTCATGAGCTTAAACAAAATCTTACTTGATTAAATTTGGTTGACCCCTGGAAGTGAGGATGTTTCACACATCCGGACGAGAGAAGTGTTTTTTTTTAAACATTATACTTACATATTTTACAGACGTAGCCGGATTTGGCGTCCAGACAATTACTTGACATTGTTTGCAACATGTCTTGATACTTCATAATGGCATAACACTCCACATCCGGTGACGTTTCAGTCAGCTCATCGCCCATCATGTAACCTGAAAAACAATTTTTACGCAGCTCTTCTTCAGTGATATAGAATCATATTATGAAAATGAATACCAATATGTATTAACCACAGCGGAACACACATACACAAAAGAAAATCGCACGCCTCACAAAACTACCTTGACAAAACGCAGTCGGAAACAATAAAGCAATACCTGAAGTGGGGGCATTAATATGAATCCGAAGTCTAAATCTTTGGTTTGTTTATTTCAAACTAATAATGTCCATAACCTTCGCTCTGAACAAGATGACGTTAGTAAGTGAAGTCAGTAAGTGAAGTAATTCAGAAACCAAAATGCATAATCAACAGGTATACACAAATAAAATGACATAGATTCTACAAGGAAGCAAAAGTAAAACCTCGGTAGGAGTGAGGTTTTACAGTGCCAAGTCTGTAAAAGTTTTTTCCTAGAATTTTCGTAGCTTTCTTCCTTGTATAAATGGTTTAACAATGATTCCATTTAGATTATTCTATATCTTCAAATATCTTTTTTGAAAACTATTTGAAAATATAGAAAGAGAAAGTTGAAAATTCTGGTTTATCAATAGGATGAAGCGATTAAATTTTTAAAAAAATCCCGAAATAGTTCGTGAGAATTGTTGTTAAATAGGGTTACTGGTACACGTGCATGGGGAGCGTAAGCCTCTCAAGATTCATATACATGTAAATTCATTTAGATAGGGTCATTTGACCAATTTAACATGAAATACCATCTACGAGGATCCAATTTCGAGATCATACATGTATGGCAGTCTGTTGAGTTTGCCAAGATGGCTTTTTAGGACAAGTGATTTTAAACACTTCGATTTTTAAACTCCTTTTTTTCCCTTTAACTCCTAAATAATGTACTACTCACTTTCTCTATAGATAGACATAACTTTATCTCCTCCACAAAGATCTCTGACGTCACCAGCACACGTGACATTACATCGACTGATAGGATTCATCATAAAAGATGGAAGCACTGCCGACATACAGTCACAGACATCTGGCGACTGTGAATTAAAATCAACATAGATTTTTATATTTTAATGAAAATAAAGCCTGTGTTTGTGAAACACGAATGCCCCCGGTGGCATCTTTGTTAGTATGAACACTATTTTCTGTTAAGTACATGTATGGGAGGTCGCTGGGTTAAAAGTTCAAAGGTCAAGGTCACGAGGTCAAAAATTTTGGTATCAATGGAAAGGTCTTGTCACAAGGAATACGCATGCGAAATATGAAAGCCCTATCACTTACCATTCAAAAGTTATGCCCAATGTTAAAGTTTTTGAAAAGTAGGTCAAAGGTCAAGGTCACGAGGTCAAATTTTTTGGTATCAATGGAAAGGTCTTGTCACAAGGAATACACATGTGAAATATGAAAGCCCTATCACTTACCATTCAAAAGTTATGCCCAATGTTAAAGTTTTTGAAAAGTAGGTCAAAGGTCAAGGTCAAGGTCACGAGGTCAAAAATTTTGGTATCAATGGAAAGGTCTTGTCACAAGGAATACACATGTGAAATATGAAAGCCCTATCACTTACCATTCTAAAGGTATGCCCAATGTTAAAGTTTTTGAAAAGTAGGTCAAAGGTCAAGGTCAAGGTCACGAGGTCAAAAATTTTGGTATCAATGGAAAGGTCTTGTCACAAGGAATACACATGTGAAATATGAAAGCCCTATCACTTCCCATTCAAAAGTTATGCCCAATGTTAAAGTTTTTTGAAAAGTAGGTCAAAGGTCAAGGTCACAAGGTCAAAAATTTTGGTATTAATGGAAAGGTCTTGTCACAAGGAATACACATGTGAAATATGAAAGCCCTATCACTAACCATTCAAAAGTTATGCCCAATGTTAAAGTTTTTTGAAAAGTAAGTCAAAGGTCAAGGTCAAGGTCACGAGGTCAAAAATTTTGGTATCAATGGAAAGGTCTTGTCACAATGAATACACATGTGAAATATGAAAGCCCTATCATTTACCATTCAAAAGTTATGCCCAATGTTAAAGTTTTTTAAAAGTAGGTCAAAGGTCAAGGTCAAGGTCACGAGGTCAAAAATTTTGGTATCAATGGAAAGGTCTTGTCACAAGGAATACACATGTGAAATATGAAAGCCCTATCACTTCCCATTCAAAAGTTATGCCCAATGTTAAAGTTTTTGAAAAGTAGGTCAAAGGTCAAGGTCAAGGTCACGAGGTCAAAAATTTTGGTATCAATGGAAAGGTCTTGTCACAAGGAATACACATGTGAAATATTAAAGCCCTATCACTTCCCATTCAAAAGTTATGTCCAATGTTAAAGTTTTTCGGACAAACAGACAATTAGACAAACAGATAAACAGACAAACAGACGGACAGGCCAAAAACTATATGCCCCCGAATCTTTGATTCCGGGGGCATAAAAAATTCATTTTGTAAAGATTCATTTTGAATAAAATTCAGCCAAATGTTTCACGTACCGTCAAAGAAAATGTAGAATAGCCCTCCTTTTTGCAGATTGTGAGACATTTAGACACACTGACGTCACCATCAAGATTTGTGCTCTTATGGATTTGGAAGTCACTGCCTACTTTGGTGCTGAAACAACCTGAAAGAGAGAATATTATTATTTGATATATGAACTTTGATTATCTACCAAATAAAAATTTGATGATATCTTAAAGTATGGAAGGCTATCGGCTTCACTGAAAAAATAAAATTGCGTTTACATGTACATTGTATACGCAATAATATTGCGAATATACGCCATGTTATTGAGTATACTAGACTAAGTATGCGCAATCAATTAATCTTTGTTGTTGAAGGTAATGGGCTTCCGTACTGAAACATAAATGCTTCACAACTTTAAAACACAGTCTCTTGCCTCTAAAGCTTCTTTTTCTTTCTAACGAGTTTTATAATATGACGATCTCTAATACGAACGTTACATCCAATAGAGACAGTACTTTTCAACTGCTTCCTGCACATAATGCAAACATGGTATTGAATGTTATTTTACTGTGTTATGAACTGATAAACCCCATCTGTCTTTTACTAGAATTTATTGGCTATTCGAGATGAGGCAACCCATGAAATTTCATTTACAGGATTATGAAGGATGCTTTATGTTGACCATCGTGGTTGATTCGGATTGAGAGGATTGAAGAGTGAATTGAAAAATTGGTATTTAACCGATAGTCATATGTGTAAATGTAGATGTTTCCAAGTTGGGATTCCTACACATATTTTTACAATTTCAACCTCTCAAGCGGACGACAAATAAGAAGCTGAAAAGTTAAATGAATAGTTAAGATGGGAGGCGGCGCGGACAGGGGGTACCTCTCTCCCCTCCCTCCCCTTACCTCCCCCCTTACCTCCCCCATCCTCTCTCCCCTCCTTTTCACCCTTCCCTTACCTCCCCCTCCCGCCCCTTTCATCCCTCCTCCCTTTCCTCCCTCCCATTCCCCCTTCCCTCCCTTCTCCTCTCTCCCTCCTCTCGCCCCTTCCCCCGCACTTTCACCCTGTCCACACCCTCATTGATGGTTGGTCTGCAACACAGAATAATGTAGAAGTCATCGTCCTGGCGATTCAGCTAAAAAAACCAACCCTAACGAAATACATGTACTATGCTCTAAAATGAAATAAACTCAATAACCGAAGCTATTGATTTGACTTTTCTCTAGTACAAGAGCAATTATAACTCTTCTACAGATGTACAACTGGAAAGGGAGGGGGAAGGAAGAGGGGCGGGAGGAGGGAGATAGGGGGAGGGAGGAGGGAGGGAAGAGGAAGAAAGGAGAGGGAGGAAAGGGGAGGGAGGGGGAGGAAGAGAGGCGGGAGGAGGGAGGAAAGGGGGCAGAAGGAGGGAGAAAGGGGATGGGAGGGGAAGGTAAGGGAAGGATGAAAAGGAGGGGGAGGGCGGAAGGGGGAAGTAATGCGATGGGAGGGGAGAGAGAGGTACCCCCTGTCTTCCCCCTCCCCCCTTAGGTCTTAGTGTCATCATGATAACTTCCTTCTACAAGGTCAATAAGAACGGAAAGTCATATTGTGACATAGCATGAATAACTGCTAATTAAAACACACACAAAATTAATTTGTTTGGAACAGTTGTCACTAAAAAACTCAAATTATACACAAGTAACATGTATATATCTACCTTTGTATTCCACAAATTCTGAGAAGTCTGCCATCTGACTTGTCCAGGCTAGAGTACCGTCCCCTGGGAGAGCGTCCACCACACCCTTAACATCGGTAACAAATACCCCTCCATTCGTAATACACTTCATCTGTGCCTTGTACCAATTTACCGTGTCATTGTAAAATACAAGCTGGCATGGCATACGGGGAACTGAAAAGCACATGGCTTAAGTGCTATTATGATACAAAAATTGAAGAAGATAATTGATGAATATTATAGATGAAAATAAAGGATTATTTTGATGTCCAAAGATGCATCGACCCCTTCATAGAATTCAACGAGCTGACCATAATCTTTCATATTAAAGGCCGACTCAGACTCCGAACTTTCTCTCATTCTAACCTTCCAATCAGAAGGCACATTACATATTCTTGTAAATTTGTGCAAGTTTTTACAGCTGTTACTGTTCAGTCGAGGTTGTAATATTTAAAATCTTCAAATTCATTCGCATCATTTTAGAGCAGATAAATTTACAGCATGGACCAGACATGCACGTTTCGGGTATTTAATGCTCGTCAGTGATCCTCAATCTAACCAATGTAATATGACCAAAATCTGTGAAAATTATGTGCTAAATATACTGAAAGACGTAGCAAAATGGCTGGGATATGATGCTACAGGACCCAAGGTGATTCAGTATGCACAGCAGATTTTGATGCGGTGAGACTTGTCATGATCCTAATCCCAATTAAGTCCTTTCCTCGACACATGCACTTTCCTCTACAAGTACAAACACTTTCTTCTTCAAATCTATCAAACAGAACTGCAGAAGAAAGTGTTATTGGAGAGGATAAGGTCTGTGCAAAAGAAAACGGTTTGCAACAAAGAAACCAAACCTCGATCATGTGTTGCGACCGTAGATCTCTATGCATTGGCAAATTTTCGTAATTTTATTGGATGTTAAAGTCTTCAAAATTCAAAGCTTAATTCAAAAACTGATAAAGGAGCTGATAAGATAAGGGCTGTATTTAGCCCTGAATCTCATCAAGTATTTGTTCTACACAATGATCTGTACGCAAGAAAAACTTGATAATTACTAAAATGAAATGTATTTGGAGATTCCTCATACACCTTTTATTTTGATAAGCTTATTTCTAGATACTTAAATTACAGTCTAAAGAGAAGGGGGTAGCCATGTTGAAAAGAATCTAATATCGATCAAAAAACATTGAAAATTAAGAACAATTTGGCTAATAAGGATATCTATAAGCTTTAAAACATACTTATAGTCTAAACAAGATACTAGAAATTAAATTCAAAAGACTAGTCTAAATCTTTTCCATAAATTTTAAAATCTTGAATCTGAAATATGGTTGTATTTTGTATTCATTGACTACAAAGCAGGCATTTTACCGCGAAATACACATTGTGAAGAAATAAACTGCACACTCCTGTTTATTTTATTCCAAAATCTTGTGCATTTCATGTGAACATGTTAAGAATAAATAAATGAATGACTTTAAAAGGAAAAAAAAATAAATTTTGCTTATATTATGGCCTAAAACACAGATTTGTAAAAAGCCTCCCACCCTACCTTTTTCAGTTTTTTGTCTCTGGGGCATCGTTCCCCCCTAAGCTACAGAACCCCGATTTGTCAAAAGATGTGTATTAGTGATATACACCTTCTGTAAAAGTGGCGTTCTGTAGCTGAGGGGGGAACAATGTTTTAAAAAACTTTTCCATTTTCCATTGGTTTCTATAGAAAAAAGACATATTTTGCCCCAAAATTTAGGAAAACTATGCATGATAAATCTTATGCAACTGCTGATTATGATGAAACCAAGAAATGACATCAATTTTTTGAAAGAATTTTTTTGAAGTTCCCATTTTGAAAATTCCACTTTTTCAGGGCAGATTTTACGCCTTATCTTATCAGCTCCTTTGCAGCATGGACCAGATATGCACGTTTCGGGTACTCAACCATAATCCTAAAGATGCTACAGAATTATTGAGAATATCTCATGTTGACAAAGCAAATATGAGATCATTATTACCATGATTACTGAAAGCTAATCTGGACATTGGCTCAGGAAGTTAGCTAAGACTGTAAAAATGTTTATTAACCACAATCAAATTTTGTCATGTTATATCTTTCCGACAATAGTTACTGTATTATTTCCGCTCCAAGGATGGTGAGGATTGAGGAGGATGTTAATTGAAACATGCATGTGTTGAGCACTGAAAGATGTTACATTTTCGTGGAAAAACATTATATGTATGTTAAACAGAATATTTGACTATTTTTAACACCGCCACTGTATTTTTATCCGGCTTTGTGTAAAAACTGAAGTATTAACTTGAAGCTCAATACTACCATCATTATTCAAACTTGAATTTCTTTCGCTAATAAAATTATCTATAATACGTGTATCATCGAAGATTTTTTTTGTAAACTACTTTCTCGGAATTAGCATCCAACATCCGGCATCCCTTTCTCTTTCTTTCATCATTTCTGTAGATATTAAGAGCCACCTAAACAGGGTGCTTTACTTGCTCCAGTTGAAGTTTAAAAGTTGTTTTGTTTTAGGTTTGAAACCACAAATTCTTAATATAGAACCAGATACAATTTGTATGTATCATAATGAGGGGGTGGACATGGTGAAAGGGAGGGGGAGCAGGGAGAGAGGGGGAGGGGGGAGGGAGGGGAAGGGAACGAGAGAAGGGGAGTGACGGAAGGGAAAACGGTATGGTAAAACGGAAGGGGAGGACAGGAGGGGCAGGTAAGAGGCGGAAGGGGTGGGAGGGGGAGAGGGAGAGAGGTACCCCCTGTCTTCCCTTCCCCCATTATATTACTGTTTAGATCGTCCGTCAATATGTTCATGATGTTAGAGGTTAGTTTTTAGAGACCAGAAAAAACTTCAGATAGAGATAGATGTTTATACCTAGCCAAAATTTCCAGGAGTTATCTCAAACATTGTTTGAAATATATCTAAAGAGTAATTTAGCGCAATTATAAGTTGTTAAAATAAAAAGATATGAAAAGTTTCAATGCTGGTCAAATACACAGGGTTTTAAAAATATTATGAATATTTACCCTTTTTCCAGAAAGACTCGACTCCTGCTTTTTGTAAAAAAAACTATAGTATTAATCTCGAATTCGACCATAATTTTTCAAACTTGGATTAAATTTTCTATTTGCATTGATGAATGACTATATACATACACACTTTTGTAGATCAAAGTTTTGTCAAAAGCAAACACTTACCGAAAATCACCAAGACCTGGATTCCAAGAAGAATTGTTTTTGTCAACATTGTCTTTTCCAAAAAGCTATTCAGTTTCCCTAGCTGCATGTATTATTTCCTTAAACCAGAAATATTACTTTGGATATGTTTATCATTAGTCGCCATTTTATATTGACTGATTGTATATACAAGTACGTGTACGTAAGGACGGATAATGGTTTCCTCATACTTAAACACGCTGAACATGCTAAAATAGGAAGTGTGACAAACTGAACTTTGATTGCTTTTACCGACGACATGATTGTCATTCAGTCACGACCCGCTAAACTTACAAGATGATGGGGTAGACGACGTTACAGGAAACGATGCACTGATGGTCACTGCGGTGCAGCTTTTGGACCCTGCTGCCAGTATTGTACATATACAACCTTTTCTTAAAGAATTTCTTGATCAACTGAGAAATACTGAGCGATACCTGATTTTTTCGCACCCGTCCTTGCCCCCGTAGGGTAGTAAGTCGGAACTAAAGGAGGCAATCTGGCTTTATAAACCGTAGAGCAAGAATATCCATTGCCATAAAGAAAATTTTGTTTAAAAATGTAAAACAAGTTGTTTTAGGGAGGGGGGGGGGGGTGTATATTCTAAATCAAAACCCATATGGTCTCATAGGTACATACATAAACAGCAGCCTGCTTGATTAGTAATTGTTCCAATAAGCACATGATAGCTATTTCCTGTTCAGACTTCATGAAGCATCGTTGGCTTAAGCTAAGCTTAATTGATCTATTATTAAATCTTTCATCTTTAATCTCTAGCACAAAGGCATTGGTAAAAAACCTGATATTTCCTTAAATGCAGAAATAAAAAGGTGAAGATTGCTGGGGTTTTTTTTTCTGCCATTGTTGTAATCAGAAATAATTCCGTATTCATATAAAACATATATATTTAAATCTGTATCAATCCACATACATACATTAAACTTGTATAAGTATTATCGTGTCCCACACCATTGAAAGGGGAAGTTGAGACTCGAATTTTGTAGTTAAACCCTCAAATCTATATAATACACTTGAAATCTATGTCACCAATACATTACACATATTGAGCCCAGATACATACAGCAAACTTTATATCAAGACTTGATGCGCGAGTTCCGACTGTGATGGGTTTTTAGAAAAAAAAAATGGGGAGGGGGGGGGGGGGGCTGAATCAGCTCTATCGAAAAATGATTAGCAAATTACCATGTTGTACAAAGTGATTACACCAGAATCCAGATGTCGAGGCATAAAGTGACGTCAACAGTGTAAAGCGTCGTAGTATTTAAGAAATGAATCTTATATTTTTTCTGTTGATGCAGGTATCACCCGAAAAATTGGACAGAAAACTGCATCAATGCGCGTAGCGCGTTGATGCAAAAGTTTTCTGTCCAATTTTTCGGGTGATACCTGCATCAACAGAAAAAAATATAAGATTCATTTCTTATCATTTAATTATTATCTGTTTATGGATTCTTGGATCTAAAAACATTCAATCACCGCACTATATTTCGTAAGTCGGAGGGTTTCGCAGTGATACGTCTGCCAAAACAAGTTATGGCAGCCGCCATGATTCAAACAGCGAACGATCGTCTCTCTATATCTTTGGAATAAGGACCAGTTTGAGCAAATTCTACATGCACTGTTAATTTTTTAGTAAGTAGGAAAGAAATGGTACCCTTGAAATGATAAGCAAACATCAACAAATTGTATTTTCAGCAACGACTTCATTCGTGTTTTAGGGAACCCCCGGTTCTAAAAATAGTGCTATAAATAGACTTCCGTGAAAAATTGTGTTGATCGATGTATCAACAAAATTTCTCAGCCAATCAGAATCTTCGTTTCTTGAAAATGGCAATGGAAATTAAATGATATATATAGCAGCAGGATATCTTAAATAATCTTTGGCATGGAGTAACATTAATAAGGAGTGGATATCAGGATCATGGGGTTCTGGTGCTCTGTGATCGGCAACTGTTTGTTCAACAGGCTGCTCTCTTAATGCAGAGTTGGGACGCTTGTACTAATTTGAGGCAATGACGTCGCAGAACATGATCGCGTGGTGTCCTATCTTGACGCCGAAGTAGGTCACTAAATTCCTAAACGTTAAAAATTACAATTAAAACGTTACAAAATTGTTCTCGACATGATACATTCGTTATAGGATTTTTTCCTGTCATACTTTCGAATTTCCGAAGGCCTCAACCCCCCCCCCCCCCCCCACCTCCCTTCACCACACACAGAAAATGAACACACTTACTTTGAGAAAAAAGTATTACAGGAACAAACCCTATTACTTATAGAATACTACCCGAAGGTTTGCTTATTTGGATATCTTGGGCCAAACCTTAATTCCTAATTTATGTATCACTGATATTTTAAAGAGTAGACATTTGCTGTGTATATATGAATCCTAATTTACATATGACACACCATAAGACAATCAAAAGGAGGTAACAAAGTAAAACATAACTGAATATGAAGGCGCGTCATGGAGTGCACAGTTGGTCCAAAGTTTTGAGGCGTGCAACTCCGAGATACATGTAGGTTGACTTTGATACAAAATGTATCATATAGCTAAACGAAAGAAAGGAAATATGACACTGAAGGGCCGGTCATACTGCGCTTTACGGCTTGATCACGGTCAAAACACGTCCAATAAAGGTCTTTCGTGAAGCAGATGTTGTTGTCCGCTTTTAAGACGCGCTACAGACGATTTGTAGACGTGGAACAGCCGCCGGCGGTCATACCCCGTACAAAGCACAACCATGGCAAAAAATACCACGTACGACCACAGGAGATTTTTGAAGGTGATTTGGACGTGGAATGCAGTGTGACCGGGGCTTAACATTATGGATAGAGTGGGGCTGGCGGATAAAGGAGCTATACTGTGGATGCAGAACGTGTAAGATTTTATACCATGCAAGGAGCCCTTTTGTTTTAAATAATGATGATTTTTTTTACCAAGGAGCCCTTTTATTTTTAAAAAGTTTTAAATAATGATGAATTTTAGCGTTTTCTTGCACCTTATTTTAGATGGATCCTTCGTTTCAATATAGCTTTTTGTGTCTTTTTTTTGGGGGGGGGGGGGGGGGGGGGCTTTGAGAAACAAGAATATAAGATAGATATTCACAAGAAGTTTGTAATACGTTATCAATAAGGTCAAAGTAGATGTCTAAACAAGAACATCCTGCTCTCATCTTTTAAAATTCATTGACGTCATGGTACATTTACTACTTGATAAAAAATGTATTTTCATGGCCTATAAGAGCTACATGTATATTAATTTTATGGATCTCTAGTAGATACGATTAAGTGAGTAGGAGTTACCTTTCTTTCACCATGAGTTGTACATTTTGGGTTGCTACAAATATAATTTATGGAAAAATTACATTCTTGGAATACCTTTTCAAACGTTTATCAGGAATTCCAGAAGTTGGTTTTGAAAACAGGTATTAAGGTTGACGGACAAAAAACGGACGGATACATGTATAAATTACAAATGTAGAACAAAATAATAAGGCACGTTGAGACATTGACCCAGGTGAGCTTTCAGTGAATTTGAATAATCATTATATTTAACTTCGAAAATAAATCACCAAAAGGAAGAACAAAAGTAAATAAAGCTAGCAAATGTAGTTTTAGAAAAAAAAGAAATTAAAATGTTCTGAATGGCTGAAACAAGACCTATGAAATACAAGGAAAATATAGGATGTTTGAAACTGTAGGATCGTTTTCCGGAAAAATAAGTGCCGTTTCCTTTTTCTAGTTACAAGATGTTACAGATAGTGTTCCCGAAAATGATTTTCATTTAAGAATATTTTTCTCATGTGAACTTTCTTTTTTCTAATTCTAAATACGTGATTGTATGTACCTTACATTCATACTTTATCATAAATCCAGAGCAAATTTTCTCCAGTTGTGTTTAAATCATAATTCTGAATTTCTTGAAATAATATAAAAAATACAAAGTCGCTTAGCTTTCTTATAATAATACTTATATTTTCATTTCATATATCAATATCAGTTTAGTAAAGAATAGGTTCTGAAAATTAATTAATATTGTCTGTTTCATATAAATTACAAATTTGAATGATACAATATTACGTGTAACTAAAGTCTAAAGAAAAAAAAAAACAACCAAAAAAACAAACAAACAAACAAACTTAAAAAAAAGCATTTAAAAAAGAAAAAGCAGAATTTTGGAAGGAAAATTTGGAGAGGGTTGTATATCAGGCATGTCCTTCCCGATTTTTTCATTCTCTCTCTCATTTTTGGACAATAAAACATATTGAAATTTTATTAACAAATGACAAAGGATCTAGTGCCCCCCTCTCCTTCCTTCTATTTAGATTCACGAATGATTTTGAAAAAAAAAAACGGTGTCATAGGAAAGTCTTCCTCACTCCTCTAACGTTAACCAGGTTAATACGCAGAATACGAGATGTTTTGATCCAATAAATATTGACTTTCAATGGAATCTTTATTTCGACCTCACACTAGTTCAACCGCAGACAAAAGCTTTTTCTTCTATGTAAATATACGTATGCAGTTTTATTTAGAAAACGGATAGCGGAGACATTCCTTGTGTTACGGATTTTCTATTATTGACCAATCAAATAACGTAAAAGTGTTTAAAAATAGAAATATTGGTACGTAAACATATGCATGTCTAACCAGGAAGAAATAAACGCGACTGGTTTGTGGATATATTTAAATCCGTTTTAAAGAGAAATTGGGTGCTTTAAAATTTGTCCTTGTTTATGGTCTACAAAGGTAGTATAAAATCAAATCTCATAAGGTAGATCTTTAGTTTTTACAGGTAACACAGACTTAAACATGGGTATGTATTTGATAATTTGCATTTATATAAATACCTTAAGACAGGGGGGGGGGGGGGCATATTTCAGGCTAATTTATTTAATGAATCTTAAAAGAAAAAAAGAAAAGATAAAAGAAAATGCATGCTAAGAGATCCTGACAACCTCATTACCCTTTAGATCTGAATGTCTTAATTATTAAATCCGTTTTACTGCCATTTTTTTTTTTTTTTTTTTTTTCGATTTTTCTTTATTTTCGAATCATTGAAAGTTTCTACTTGATATAATTAATTAAACAGAAATTTGCAATTTTTATAGATGGATACCTTATGAATAGGCATAATCGGGTATGAAAAAAAGACAGATCAACCAAAAAAAAAAAATCTTTCTATCTCTCTAATATCCTTTTTTTCACTACAAATAGACACGTGGCACGTGTTACGAACCCAGACAAGTACGAACAAATCAATTCAAAAGTCCTATGAAAATGAAATTGTAAAAATTTCCATTTAATGAATCTTTATAAATTTTATTTGCGTCTCGTTTCAATCTTATAATAGTATTGTACGGTTGGATTTCTCGATTTTTGGAATCCATATAACGTCATATTCTCATATGAAATAAGATTCATATTCCGTGTTATGAAGTTCTTTTATCAAACATCTCCTATTGCAATTTAGCAAGAACTTGATTTATTTCAGGCAAAGTTTTGTGAATTTGTAAAGAAAACCAATGTATGGTATTTATGCTTAATTGTTGTACAGTAATATACATTATGCTACTTACCTTATAATAAATGTATCATGTATTTTCTAGATCGTGAATTCAAAAAAAAAAAAAAAATGAAAAAAAGGAGAAAAAAATTAAACGAGTATCGCGTTCGGATCCAGGGAGGCGTGTACACCCCCATTCCCAAACTTTGAATGATTTACCCAAAATGCTGCGGTTTTGTCTATTTTCCATTATAAGACCCCCCCCCTTTTTTTTTTAAGTGTCTGGAAGTACATAGGAGGTGGGGATGGGATGGGATATCGAAAGGAAAAACAAATAGGACTTGGTCAATACTTGTATCTCTCAAATTTCAATTGAGTTATCACACCAAAATTAGAATTTATGTTTTAAGGTACATTTGTATTTATTTTCCAGAAGGTAATTATTACAAATATGGTCGTTATTACAAATCCGGTTGCGAAAAATGTACATGTAGGAGAAGGGCTGTTCTTAACCAGAATGACAGGAAAATAGAATTAATGGGTGTAGATCGTGGGGATCTAGCTATGTAACGGAGAAAGGGGAGAAAAATCAATATCAGTTCAACTTGTTCAATATGCTATGGTTTTATTTTCATATCAGGTGTTGAGAAGACGTACGACTACGATGCTATCGTTATTTACCTACCTAACTCTAAGGACGAGGAGTTTGCCGAGGTGCTGTGTGAGAAATTACAGAGGAGCGAAGGAGGCGCTAGGCTACTCCTCCCATACAGGGACATGCCCGAGCTAGCACAGGACCTCGATGTTCTGAAGGAGATGATTGACGTTAGGTATATGCATGTTATGTCTTTCAGTATTTATGAAACTGAAGATGGGGGGGGGGGGGTGTTCTAATAAATAGAAATCAGAGAAGGAAAAAATCCATTTGTGAAAGAGTTCGAAGCAACTGTTTCAAATAGTACTTAGTACTTTCTTCGTGAAGATATTTATCTTCAAATCTTAAGACATATTTTTTTTCTCATCAGGTGCAGACGCTGTATTGCAATAGTGTCAGAGGATAGTATAGCTGACCCATTCACCATGGCCGTCGTCAATTTCGGTGTTAGTATATCAGCAGGTAAATACATTGTATAGTAATTATACTGCAAAACTCCCCAATATAAAAGGAAACGAAACGAAAAGAACAATAAGAAAAGGACCCCACGAAACAACAAAAACCAAAATCTAAGACTTAAAATCATGTCATTGACAAAATCAATGACCAGATAAAAAAGAGATAAGGTTTCGAAAAAAGTTTCCCAAAGTGCCCCATATTTTGACCATCTGAGAAAATAAAAGAGTGGATACAACCAAAACTTCAATCATTACCCACAGGAATGTCAAATTAAACCCATTTTTTCTTTCCAGGCTACGTAGTATCACGTGTCATCCCAGTTGTCATAGAACAATGTATCCTTCCGCGCTCCATGGTAACGCTTACAATATGTGACATCACTAAGGCGGACATGTTGCCATGGGTGTGGCAGAGACTGTACAGAGCAATCAAAACAAACACCGCATCTATAACACCATCAAAAAGGTTTAAAATAGGGATAACCGACTCTCCTCCGACTAAAAAGTCAACATCAGATTCTCTGAACAAGTCAAAATTGAGCAAGCTTTATGGAATTTTGCAATCCGGTCCGAAAATGAAGTACGCCAACTTGCGTGATTTGGAGTAGAACAATGATCACATGACATTTAAAATCTATTATAGATCTGTCTTTCAATAGATTTTGTTTCGACATTATTGTCTATTAATAGATTTGGTTCTCTAGCTAAAGACGCTGAGACGGTGCTGTATTTCGGGTTCATTTGTTATTTATATTTATTTGTTATTTTTGTTTTTGTTTTGAACATTATGCTGATTACCTCACTCAAACGTATTATTGCGTAGAGTGCTTTATTTTTTTTTCCAAAGTTTTATATATACGATATATACTCAATATGTTTTACTCATTTTGTTTTACAACTACTACATGTAAATAAGAAAACTTACATTTTTAAAGATTTTTTAAAATGTTAATCCCTTATTTCATTGCCCACATGTGTTCATTTTTCAATTTTATGTTATGATGTCAAACCTGATTGAAGACATAATAAACGAATATATTGGCCAGAAATTTCTTTTTAGACTTTTTCCAACTTTTTGAATGTGGAAAAAAAATTATCTTTGTTGATAAACTGTTCTTAAGATAGAAAACTTATATATGCACGCTGAAGCTTTCTAAACATGTAGTTATAATCCTATTTAGCCCCAAAACTCGCTTTTAGAAGCAAGTGAAGAGGGAAAAAAAAATTAACCAAAGGCAAATTAAAGTCGCGAGAATTCCATTGGATGCAACAACAGTCGTAACAAATCCAGGAAAACATGTTGGTGATTCTCTCGATGTAAATATTAATGTTAATATCAGGTAATGATGTCTTGTTAACGTCTTAAGGTAAGAAAGAAAGGAAGATCAGTTATTATAAATATCATACAGGATAAGGATTTCCTAGAAGAAGGATATTTTTCCTGACATACTTATTCATTGTAATGTAAGGAATTTCCGCTTACTAGTAGGATAAAATGTTGCACATATTTTAGTTTTATTCCTTTGTGATCATTCGTTTTAACCATGCATGGGAGCTTTGTTCATTGATTGATTGTATTTACATTCTAATCATTATCTATCATTATGTTGATAAATCGTTTCGTTACACGTATTTATTTTTCATTCCTGCGAAATAATATAATTATATGCATTATGTACGAGGGACTGTGTAAAAAAAAAAAAAAAAGTTAAGGGAGTGACAATGAATGACTAAGATTTTTTTTTTCTCTTTTGAGAAAAATATATCTTCTTTTATGTGGCCAGATAGGGAATGGATGCTTAATTCCACAAACCTTTCAACTTTTGTGCGTTCAGATCTGCTTCCTTTAAAGTTGCAGACCCTATATCCTATTCTTATTTAATTTTATTATTTTGGTTTTATTTGGTAAAAATACATAAAAAAAATCTTAACGTACCCCGGATATATGAACAAAACATCTTTACTTCGTCTGTTTTTTGCCATCGAATTTACATTACATGTATTTACAAACTCAATGTTTATAAATAAACTAATGTCATAAAAGGTGAGCCGATATGCCGATCGTACGAAGCAGATTTCCTTAATATGATCCATAAGAATGCAAAGTGCAATTACGAAGACCGAATTTTCGTCAGCATGAAAATGTCTATTTGAAATCATTTCACGATAAAATAAATTATTTAAATCTTCGTTATTGACAAATTTCACGATATTTTAATCGTCTTTATCTACAAATTTCACGATATTTAAATCTTTTTTATCGACAAATGAATTCCTGCGATACCATGTAACTTTCACAGGTGCCTGCAGATATGATCGTCCCCCCCCCCCCTCTTTCTTTCTCAGAATCATGGCTACAATGGCCGTGGAGTAAAGAAGGGAGAAAAATTCTCCCTTCTTTACTCCACGGCCATTGTAGCCATGATTCTGAGAAAGAAAGAGGGGGGGGGGGACGATCATATCTCCAGGCACCTGTGGTAACTTTAAGAGGATGCGACAATGAATGCCCTTATTGCTCCTTTCTTGTTGTGTGTAATTCAAATCTTTATAGTCTGTGGATCAGTTGATGCTATATCAGACTAATCAGTGAATGAAAGTCGAACATAAAATCCGAAATCAGATTCCGAAAATTACAATCAAAAGGCTGACAAATTCTTGAAAAAATATAAAACAGAATTATCTCACGATAAGAGAAAACAATAAAGACAAAGAGACGGAGATGATAACACTGCTTAAAATGGAAACACGAAGGATAACTTATATATTTTATCTTATGAACAATCATCAGAGTCAGTGCAAGTTTGAGATTGAAGGTGGCGCTGTCAAAACGATCCGTGCTTATTTCACATTAATCATGTTACATATATGATGCAAGTTAAATTATACAAGGAAGAACCCCCCCCCCCACACACACACACACATGCACACATAAGAAGGGGTAGTGAGTTTCGCTCATTTGCCGTAGTATCAGAATCATTTAGAATAAGAAAAATTAGCAAAATCATTGTGAGAATAAATTCAAAGAGGAAATTCGAAAATTCAATTCCATTGATTCCAAAGCCTGCCAAACATGGTAATTATACTGATGGAATATTATTATAACTCGTCTTCAATTTCATACCATCATTTAAAAACAGATAGATTTGCAGCATGGACCAGAAATTCACGTTTCGGTTTATTAACCCTCGTCAGTGATATTCAATCCAAAAAAACAAAAAAATATAATATGGCCAAAGAATGTGAAAATTATGTCCAAAAATACCGAAATACGTAGCAAGATGGATTGGATATGATGCTACAGGACCGACTTTTTTAAAAATTTGCTATTATATAATAACAAAATAGAAATAAAGTGAACACTGAAAACCACCACACCGACAAAAAGTATTTAACATATTAGGAATTATCTTCACAATAAAAATACAGCCAACTTAGATATTCTGCAAAGAAGCAAAACTAAATCCATAATGGGGATGAGATCAGGTGCCCGGGGAGTGAGATCAGGTGCCCGGGGAGAGTAAGCATCTACTGTTTGCTAGCAACACCCGTCATCTAGGTTGTGTTCAAAGGAAGTCATTTCCGGTAAATTTGTTAAATTCGGTGTTTTTGATGTTTCTTGCTAAAAACATCTTACAACTTGGAGGACAACGAGATGTTATAAAGATTATTGTTCTTTAAACTATAAATAGCGACGCTCTGATTGCCGACCGTCCTGGATAAATCACCTAATACCAAGGTCGAAAAATAAATCGTGATTACCCCCACTAACTTCTGCAAAGAACGACGTTATTTATTGTGAATCAAATATAAAATTAAAGAATAAATCAGTTATGGACTTTTAACTCAGTATATATGATGTGATATTGAGTTACTGTGAAAATATTGACCGAGGCGAAGACGAGGTCAATATTTTCATAGTAAGGCAATATCACATCATATATACTGAGTTAAAAGGTCATAATTGTATAATATTATATAACCAGGATGTAACGTCGATTCTGATTGGCTGGAGCGCGAGTCATTATTTTCCGATAATGACCGCTGACGGAAGATAATGACTCGGTGTGGTATTTGTCCTGATTTTAGTATTTACAATAAAAATGAAGATAGTTATTTTGTTTAATCTTAAAAGCTTAGATACACTTTTCACAAAAAAGTGCAATTAATCATTAAGTTCTTAATTAAAAATTATGTGTTCATATTGATTTGAATCATTATTCTAATCATATGTAGTCTTACAATTCGTTATATAATATAACAAATAAGGACTTGGCCTCGGTCATTATGTCATTATAATGACCCGATGAGATTTGTAATATTGACCTCGGCCTCGGTCAATATTACAAATTTCATCGGGTCATTATAATGACATAAAGACCTCGACCAAGTCCATATTTGTATAATATCATCATTGTATCGTCCAAAATTGCATTCGCTCACTAATGTACCCTGGATTCAGAAATTTTTTTTCCGACGGGTTCTAGTTTGAGCTTGCTATCTTTAAACGCCATTTTAAAGCGCACGCGACATTGTTTAACCTTATTTAACAATTCTTTTGGGGTTAAATAAAGTAATTTTTCTTATGAGCAATTTAGAACTTTAATTGTTCGTATATATTTACAGATGATGTACATGTACATGTAATACCAATCTGTTTGCTAGTACTTTGTTAGGATGTTACACGTCTTCAAATTAAATAGCATCAGATAGATATAGAGCATGGACCATACATGCACGTTTCGGGTAATGATCCTCAAACTAAGTAATGTAATATGGACAAAAAGTGTGAAATTTATGATGTTCAAAAATATAACGAAATACATAGAAGGATGGGTTGAATATGATGCTACAGTACCCACTTTTTAGAAATTTCAAGAAATTTGTTAACAGAAATTTTCAAATGCGTTGAAACAAAGGAGGGGATGAAACGATCAACCGATGTTGATCGACCTTTGCTATAGCTACATGTGCCGAGCTCCCTCAAATACCAAGAAAGGAGGAGATCTCCAACAACATCCGGATGCAGCACCCTCAGCAAAACCCCAAAACACCCAATGCAAAACACAGAGCAGACTCGAACAGAAAAAAAGCAAAAGGTACAAGTAACACCAAATCCCATGAAAACATCAAACACAAATGACTACACATAAACCAACGAGACCAATGGGCAATCGATGCCGACTTAGTACGGCCATCTGCCACTCTAGTAGCAGACGGTGTGGTTATTTGGATTACATGAGCACAACCCTCCCACTTTTCCGATATCCAGAGGTCTCGAAGAAGGCACAATTGTGGTGTAAAAGGGCCTCATCACTGTAAGATGGCCATACAAACAGACATCATGACACAGGGAACAAAGAAACACACAGATGGACATGTAAATGGATATAAAAACAGAGGGTATACGGAATACAGTCCGTGCTCTGCCGGCTGTGGCGAGCTCATGCATGTTATCACCCTAGGGGTCCGACTGAGATTCAGAGAGGACAGGTAGTTGGGGGCCTGTCTTCTCTAAAGAGGTTTGGACAGTGCCTGTCATGGAGTCTTGTCGTCACAGTCAGTCAGACTGCAATTCTTGAAAATGCGTTGGTAGAAGGCAGTTGTTGGTCCAATACGAAGCCAAATGTTCGTTTGGTGACAGAAGGATTATATCCACGGTAAATATTGCGTTTGATAATTCTAACACAATTTCGATAGTAATTCTGTCTACCTTTGATCCTTCTTCTTTTTTTAATTATTTCACCAAAATGCAGGTTATTAAATACCCCAAAGTAATATACTTTGTTGCTTGTATTGGTCCGAATTTCAAAAGAAGTGGACAATAATTTTTGTAAAATTTTCAGAAAGTCTTTACTAGTTTATGAAAGCAAAAAGCTAGACCCAAAAGGTTTTTTTCTTAATTTGTAAATTTCTACTTTAAAAATTCCAAACAGCAGTACATGCTCTACCATACCGGATGAGCTTTGAAATGTAGATAACGTATGAAGGTAATCTAGGAACATCACTGTCGAGCCAGGGAAAATTTGCTATGTTGAATCCAAATAAACATAAAAGAAGTACCTATCAGTTATTCAGTCTCAAAGTCGAGAAGGCAAGGCAAAATCATCAGAATTTCCTATTAGAACGGTTGCCAACCTCGGAATGGATAACACTCCGAAGTGAGACCAGGTGCCCGTGGAGAATCAACTCTTTTCTCATACAATCTTGTATGAATCTCTCCATTAACAATTTTGATATTTAGGTCCAAAATGGTGTTTCTTTGTTTGTGATGTTTGCCTTGTTTGGCCTAGATCTCTCTCTGCGATTTCATACGATCACGATTCCACCACCTTCGCTACAGATAATCACAATTCGACTCCACGTTCTGATACGTTCCCTAAGATTCTGTCGAATCGTAGACATCATGGCGATCGTGGCTAAGTGTGAACCTAACGGTGTAAGAAGGAAAGAATTGGGAAATCGATAATCAAGAATTCTGCCACGATCTCTGCGAGTTCCTACGATTCTCACGGTTCCACCACGTTCTCTCACGATCCTCATGATTCTACTACACACTTTTCATTTCTTCTACGATAGCCTGCGATCTAACACGTTTAGCCTAATGAAACACAAGGAACAGGCTTTTACGTTGGGTTTCCATACGTCATGCAAATAAAATTTGCAAGAAACCTCAACACTCAAGGTCAAGGTTTTTCCCAAGGTAAGGGTCACAAATAGAAGGTAATTTAAAAGATTTTAGCACCGATAAGATACATGTATATATTAAAGAAGTCATTGAATGAAGGTCCGACAAAAGCCCAAAATTAGAATCCAAAATCAACAATCAATAGGCTAACGAATTTGTAAAAAAAAGATTATAAAGGAGAAAAGAAAAGCGGACAAACAGACGTAGACAATATAACAGCACAATAGAAACACGAAGGACAACAATGAACAACCCAGAGACCAGTACAAGAACGGAATTTATCTTGATGGCGCTATTAAATGTACGCATTGTATACTACTTACTTCGGTTGCCCATTGGTCTCGTTGGTTTATGTGTAGTCCTTTGTGTTTGATGTTTCTGTGTTGTGCGTTGACGTTCCTTGTCTCTTCTGCGTCTCTTTTTGTGATTGTCTGCTTTGTGTTTTTGCATTGGGTGTTTTGGGGTTTTGCTATGGGTACTACAACCTGGTGTTGTTGGAGATCCTCTCCTTTGTTTTACTATAATAATTTAAACATCTTCATCTTATCTCACGTGAATCATGTCACATATGACAAATATGGACAATTACCATATCCCAATACACAGTACAAAATCGATATATAATTCAGGAAATCACAAACCGAAGGCAAACGAAATCAGGATAAAACAGGAACCAAAGCAAACAAACAAAAACCCCCACCACATGACAAGAAGCGAATTCCCAATTAGGAGTGAGACCAGGTGCCCAGGAAGAGTCAGCATCTCCTGCTTGCATGCAACAGCCGTCGCTTCAATTCGGCAGAAATATCACATCCGGTTACTTCCATTTCGGAAGATACAAGTATAGTCTGTGGTTGAATGGTTCAAATGGTCCAAGACAGAATATCATTCACCATTCTGGACAATGGGACATCATAGTGTATGACGAGTTCCCCGTTTCGACCGTAGAACTTTCTCAGTGAGGATGTTTGTCGATCACAAACGTATACCTGACGGAGAAGCTAACAATTGGAGTATTTATAGTATCTGTCCGATTCATACTGCAAATTTTATGCTATTGAATTTGAAGACGTTTAACGTCTTATTAAAGGATGGAAAAGGAAGCTAAACGTTCATGAATATGTATTAATTAAAAATAATGGGTTCGTACTTTGGCCGTTGAATCAGAATTTAGAAAAAGAAAACTGCCGAAACACATTGTATACTTTGTTTTTCTTTAAATAAAATTGATAAAAAAGTTTAAATGAACCTGACAATTCAGAATGCAATTCCAGTGATTCCAAAGCCTGCCGAACATATATATTTATTTTTGGAACCTGCTATTTCGAAATAGAAGCACGATGAACACCGAAGACCTCCATACCAACACAGAGTAATAATGCAGAAGGGTTCCAACTCTATACCTTCTTGAAGAAAATTTCAAACCAATTTTCATGCACCAGACACTTGTTTCGAAAACTAAATTCTCATCAGTGATGCTTCCAGCCAAAGTGCTTTTCATAAGCAGTCCAAATTAATTTCACTAGCGCCCTCTTGCTTTATTTTTAGAATTTAAATTTCTGTATTTACTTTACAGTGAGTGTGTGGCTCCAAATTTCCAGTAGGGTCGATTCAGTAGCATATCCAAATAAGTTTTATGTTCAAAATAGCATTGGAGGGATGGTGCTAAGATGTTAAATCCTTGAATTTCGATGACATTTTTCGATGACATGGTAAGTTTCCGAAATAGCAAAAAATATAGATATGATGTCACATCGATAAAGGGCCGAAATCGAACACAGAACATATTCCAACAACAAAGAAAAAAATTGACTTAGAAGCAAAAGTGAATCCCCACTGGAGATGAGATCAGGTGCCTAGGGAGAGTAAGCATCTCCTGTTTGCTGGCAACATCTGACAGAAAAAAAGTAATATCCGGTGAATGTGCTAAATTCGGTGTTTTGAATGGTTCTAACCTAAATTATCTGACAACATGGAGGACAACGAGATGTTATAATTTACACTGCCATCCATAAATTAGTATACACTATTTCTACTCATTCTGCTGTTATAAAATGAACAGTTTCAAATACATTGCTGTATGATTCTAATAATGAACCTTGTAGAAACCATTTGTAGTAAACTTGACCCAAATATTTGAAGGTTTTGAATTTTTACACTTTTTTTATATGAAAATGACATTTTTTGGAAAAAAATTGTGCAGATGAGAAAATTTTCTTTTTACATTTTTCGTTACCATAATTCATAATTTTGAATTATGTGAAGCCAATTATTATGATTCTTTCAAGTTCAGGATTGAAAAATTAGGAGAAACTTATAAAGAATTTAGAATGATTTCCTTGTTTGATTAGTTATTTATGGATGGCAGTGTATATTATAATTCGCTCAAATCAGTTCAGTACTCATTCTGTTAGTCTGCTTATCCTCAGAACGAAGTCTTTGAAGTTTGGGTTCCTCTGGAATAGCTTATCAACACCATAGGTAGGGGACGTAGGAATGTTACTACTTATGGAAGGGGAATTCGTTATTTGAAGTTGAAGTCGTCATTGAGGTAGGTATTGAGATGGCCATCAGGATATGTAAATATGAATAGTTTATATGGGTAGAATGTGCTAACTAAAGGTAATCTGCAAAATCACACGAAGCAAGTCTCTTTTGTTTCTAATGTTGCCATTTATTTGAGGTAAAATGTAAACTACGTATAAAGGTAAAATCTAATGAGACAAAACCTATAAGAGGTTATGAAAAAGTACCTTTAACAAAGAATCTCAGTGACGGTAATTACATTTACATTATCTTGAAAAACTTCTAACTTAAATTGTAAAGAGGCTGAAAAAAAGATGTACATATATAGTTTTCATGTAAAATAGTCATAGATTAAATAAGATAAATTTGTGAAACTCTGTTCCCACGTGGCAGGGGTGGTCATCTTGTGTGCAGGCTAAGTTCAAGCAAGATCAAGGTCAAACCTGTGTGTACAGAAATGCCGATCTAGGTCATAAGGAATCACTTTCTTGCAAGCATGCACAATATTATAAAGTTTTGGACAAATAACTGAACAAAGAGAAAGACAGAACAAAACCAATTATCAGAAAATCTTTAGATGGGAGTCATACCATGTATTGCACATGTTGCACAGAAGTAAGACAAAATGTCGGATAAGTAAAAGCTTAAATTCATGCATATGCATGCCTGAAACTATGCTCATTTAAACTGTTGGGGTGACATGCATGCCTGGTTAAATGAAGAAAAGATTGTTTGGGTGTACATGTGGAAAGGAACGAAGACGAGTTTTCCGAGAACTATGGAATTTTAGAGCATCTAATGCCCCTTCCCCCTGAAAAAAAGTTGTAGATCCATCTATAAGGTTACCGATTAAAAAAACGACTTTTTTTTCGTCAAAGAGTAAAAAACGTTTGGTAAATAAGGCAAATAAACTTGAGACCATACAAACATGTGTAAATATTAAATAATATGAAAGGTATAGGGCGGTATAATAAACTAACGTGGTGTACGGTATTGCGAAATGAAGAAGGAAATCCCGGACTTAATTTCAAGGTTAATTAACCATATTAAAGTAAATGCATTGTTCATCTTATGTTAATCTTCCGGAAAAATGAGCATTTATTACGTGATTAGTAGCGTTAATATGAAACCTTTGCTTTAATCCAGGACACGGATCCCTATACTGTATCTGTTATGCAAATCAAACGGAAAATTGTAAAAATGTAACGGAAGAATTAGAATTGAACAGAATCTTAACTATCCTTTGTTATCTATTAACACAAATACATGTATTTACATTTTTTTTTTATATCACATTGGTTTTATCAGCATTGATCAAAGAAGGTCGTTATAGCATTGATATATGTGAATGTTTTCAAACTTCACGAAAAAGATGAAAAAAATGTTAATTTATCAATTTAATAGAGACCAAAAATTGGTATGAACCTTGCAGAAATCTAGAGAATTTGCGTCTCTTGTGAAAAGAGGATTTTAAATTCCAGTTTCAAGTACATTTGTAGGTCCTTTCTGTTACATTATATTTTACGGAACGGAAGGGTTAACTGAACAACAGTGGAAGGCTATTTACGACAATGACCAAAAGCCCCCCCCCCCCCCCCAAAAAAAAAAAAAGAAGTCTGACTTATGAGATTGGGATAGAGTAAAAAAATATTATTCTAGTTCTTTCAACATACTTTTTCAGGAACCATGCCCTTTCTATACATGGTTCAATCATCTAACTACGATCACTAAAATATTAAAGGGTAAATTCAAATTCGAAACTTTTTTTGAAAAAAAGGGGAAAAGTAACAGTAACAACAGGAGTATGAATTGTGTATCTGATATATTTGTAATACAAAAAATTCTAAAATCTTTTACTTGGAACTCATCATTTCTCCTTTTGATTTGTAACCGATAAACAGAAGGGCACATAACCGGACAAATAAGCTAATTACTCCCCCTGTATCAACTGCAAATTTTCCTGGACTATAACATGTATAAGGCAATGACAAGATATTCTTCTTTATTTGTCACTTTTCACGTGTTGCAATGCCGTTGATAAATATTCGTTTTGTATCATATTCTTGTTTATTTGTCAGGTTTCACGTGTTGCAATGCCGTTGATGAATATTCATTTTGTATGATATTGAATTTGTCAGAACTAAGATTCCACGAGACTTGCGTATTAGACGACAAACTTCTATCAACGCGGGGATAATTTGCACGGTCACGTGACGTGTTCTCAAAAGGAGGATTCTCACTGTGTGAAAAAGCACTCATAGAATTACTTCTTGTTTTGCCATTGGCATGATGGGAAGGAACTTTGTCAATGGTAACTGGTAATGAGCAAGGTGACGTCAATTCCTGTTGTTTGTCTTTCTTAGACCCTTTGCTTTTCCAATTGAAAGTTCTGAGAAATTTAGTTATGAATTTCTTATTTGTTGTCTTTGATTTTGCCGGATTCTCAGTATTTTGAATCACTGTCTTTTCTTCTGAATTACTATGACAACACTCATTGGATGGTAAATTTGAGATTTTTTCAGAGTCACATTTTGTAATCTTGTCTTCTTGCTGGATGTTTCTCTTGATTTGACTAACTGTATCATAACTCGGTACTTCCGCATTGTCAATTATGCTGCCATTAGAATCAACAGAGCATGACCTCAGTCGCTCCGAACACGCATTATCGTCACGTGACATTTGCGTTAAAAAGTTTCTACCATGAATTTCAATATCATTCTCCTCACATGAAATTTGAGACACAATTTTAGGACCAATGTTTGCACAAAATGAACCTTGTGGATTGATTTCTTTTCTGTCTGTTACATTTTGATCCAAAGACAATAAACTTTTGCCTTTAGTATCAATCGAGGTATCGTTCATCACGGATTTCTTGGGTTCTTGCACAGGGCATGCGTCAAAAGATTCACAAGAAGAGTTATGGGACTTGTTGCTGGTTGATAACGGAATTGACAATGAGGTAGATAATAATTTCCAAAACATATCACTGTATTTGAGTCTCCGGAACTTTATAGCGTTTATTCCACGAAGTACCCTAGGGTATGTGACGTCCTCGTCTTTTATAATAGGAATTATCTTTCTTCGTCTTGCATCTGGAAAAATAAAGCCTCATGTTGACTTTGCATTTGAATTGTAACTGATCATACGTTTGCTTTGATAGTTCCCTGGGAAGGAAATCGGTCAGTTATTTTCAATTCGTCTTTCTATCTTTACTCTATGTATATTTCAATTAATAAATTTGCGGGGAAAATACGTTTTATCAATTCTTAAACCAAACTACGTTCTGTCATGACTATATAGTTTCAAAAAGAGGAACATTTTCAAAATGTGAAGTTTAATACATCTTTTGTTTGCGGTTGTGTTTCTTTTTTTCCAGAATTTTTTTGAAGAGAAACGTACCCGGGTCGATGGTTTTCACAAACTGAGTGGAGAAAATGGCTGCGGGACTGTTGACATAGTCACGTGACATGATAACTACCAGACGACTGTTACATCTGAAAGAAATTGAAAACAATTTTATCACATTTGCTATACATTTGTGAGAGTCTGAATGTTTTAATTTCTAGTTTGACTGGGCTGTGTGCTCGTCTCCATATCATTTTTGTAGAAGCTATTATCAGGGAACGTATGATAAAAATTATATACGTCCCTGCTATTATAATCCTATAAAATGGTTTACATGCCCGTTTGAAAAAAGGGTTTGTCTTTCATTTACTTTCAAACGGCATTATGTATCAGGCCATAGTAATATTTTTTTTTTTGTTTTACGTCCTGAACTTTTTCTGAAGGGTACCCTCCCGCCAGGCATCAAACCATACAAACACATTTTAAAGATAAATATGAAGGGATTTTGAAAAGAAGACTGAAATTAAATATAATAAGAAAGAAAAACTTTATCATGCGCAAGTGCAGTGGATGATTCTGACTTTATTTTTAGAAAAACTACTAATATCATCTCTTGATGTTGTCAACTGTACTATTTCTGTCAAATGAGAATAAACTAATTGTCATTGTCATTGCCTTATGTTAATAATGGTAAAGGCATTTAATGGTACTCAATATAATTTA